>PVKU01002063.1:0-68865 GCA_004027475.1 Anoura caudifer
CACAGTCTTCAGGGCTGTGGTCACTGAACCCTTTGAAAATGAGTGGAATGCCTTTGTTTTCTGTTCTTTTGAATGAAGTATTTTATCTACTGAATTCCTGTCTGAACCAGCATGGGGCCGCATCGATTGAAGTGAGTGTGCACGTGCGGCTCGGTGTCCTCCACAGGCCCCTGGAGCGCTGCTTGTCCTCTAAGACTCTGGAGGGTGCACGTTCCACAAGGAAAGAATCTGAGGCAGGAATTTCATGTGATAGAGTTGAGGTAACAGGTCAATTGGGATAGGCCAGAAGCACATTTTCCATACAGTTGCCTGGAGAGAGGTTTGTGGGGAATAGGGCATTCGGAATGTTGATGAAAAAGGGGTATTAATCTCATCCAACTACTTCTACTTTCTGCATTATGTCCATGTGGAGAGATCCTGGGTAAACAATGGTAGAGCAGGGCCTTTAAAGTTTCAGTGTGACTCAGAAGCATCTGAGGTGTTTAGACATGAAGCCGGAGTTGCCTCAGGCCCATGTTGTTAGTGATTCATGAAGTCAGGGGTCTTGGCTCACGTGTTCAAAATTTCAGTGTGCTTTTATTGTGTTCAGATATCCCACAGGGAGTGCAGATCCTATGTTGAGAAACAGGGATAGGCCTGAAAGGGACAGTGTGAGACAGGGACGGGCACACTTTTCAAAGCAAACCCCAAAGTATTTCTTTGGTCTCCTTCTTGAGAAATTACCTGCATTCTGGTTGGGTTAGCGTACAAATAACTAGTTCGTTTCGGCCATCTCTATGCCTTACTAAGAGAAGCACAGGCCCAAAAAGGCCTTTAAAAGTTGTTCAATAGTTAAGTATCTATATTCCAAGTAGCAAAAGAGACCTCCAAAATACTCTTTTAGCAAAGCACATGATTTTTCTGAATTCTCGTAAAAATCAGTGGAAAATTCACCATGTGACACAGTCCTCAGGGCAGTGGGTACCGAACACTTTGAAAATGAGTGGAATGCCTTTTCTTCTTTCCTTTTGAAAAGAAGTATTTTATCTACTGAATTCCTGTCTGAACCAGCACGGGGCGGCTTTGACTTAAGTGAGTTTGAAGGCGCCGCTCTGTCTCCTCCACAGGCCACTGGAACGCTGCTTGTCCTGTAAGACCCTTGAGGGTGCATGGTCTACAAGGAAAGAATCTGAGGCAGGAATTTCATGTGATAGAGTTGAGGTAACAGGTCAATTGGGATAGGCTACAAGCACGTTTTTCCATACAGTTGCCTGGAAACAGGTTTGTGGGGAGTAGGGCATCGGTATATTGATGAAAAAGGAGTTTTAAGCACATCGAACTAATTTGACTTCCTGCGCTATGTCCATGTGGAGAAAGTCCTGGGTCAACAGTGGTAGACCAGTGTCTCTGAAATTTCAATGTGGGGTTTTAGTACCTCAGTTTTGTACAAATAAAGCTGGAGATGTCTGTGTCTCATGTTGTCACTGATTCATGAAGCCAGGGGCTGATGGCTCAGAGTCTCATCCTTTTGTCTTGCTTGTAGTTGTCCCTCTCGTCAATTATATCATGCGATTGGACTTGACTCATAGGGGATAGGCATTAAAAGGACAATGTCAGACAGGCTGGGGTATACTTTTCAAAAGCATACCCTAAGCAACGTCTTTGTTCTTGTTTCTGAGAAAACGGCTTCATTTAGATTGGGATAGAATAACAATAAATACATTTTGTTTTTAAAGTTTAAATTTTTTTAGATAAATATGCATGCATCTCATTGTCCCCAATTATGTGGAACGAAAACAATTGTGAAGATGAAATGGAGGTTGTGGTTGGAAAGTATGATTTCAAGGGAAAAGACATAGAACTGTCATCCATTCTTTTCAAGTTTTTAGGTGAACAATATCAGTTATGTATTTCGATCCATAGAAATCTGTGAGCTAACATAATCCTATGGGTTTTCCAGTTAGTTACAATTTAAAATTCCATTATATACATTAAATACAGTTTTACTTCAAATTACAAATGGAAACTATCTCTCTCTCTCTCTTTTTTTTTTTGATATGCTGGTAGTATTCATTTTTGCAGTGCAAAAAAGGACTCCATAATTTCAGAGTCATGGTATATTTTATAAGTCTAAGTTGGCAAACAGATTTCCAAAAGGAAACATTAATCATGTGTCTGACACACCTAAAGAAAAGATAAAAAATTTAAACTGCAGAATTTTGATAAACATGAGCCCCATTAACTCTTCACAGATGATTTTTGCAGGAAACCTAAAACACACGTAAGGTCAGCCAATCTTACCAGCAGAGAATCTGTCTTTTAGAACACAAGTCAGTCTGATTTCTATTAAAATAAGAAAACACGGATGTTATCACCATGAAATACTTATAGAAGGGATCCATAAGAGCTGCCATGTATCAGTATGTTAGCCACTGAGCTTACCAGGAGTTAGGATGTCCAATGCGAGGACAGCGGAAGGTGAGCGAGCTCAGCACAGACGTGGGGCCGTGCTTTACTTCAGACATTTCCTCCTGAGGATATGGAAGCTAGTGTTTGAAAAAATCAAGACAATGTCAAATGGATCAGGAGACTCTTGTGGGAAATATCTTTTGTAAAGTGAAGAATCCCCGGTAATGTAAACAATTGCTACCATAATACATAACTTGTGAATTGTAATTGTATAAAACAAAACACATGCCTATACGTGTATTTGAAATGCTGGGTAAATGTGCCAAAAAAGTGAATTTTGGTAAAATAAGACGTTTTATAATTATAGTGTTGTGAAATAACTTTCCTAAATAAATATTAATTCTGAATGAGTGAATAAGGGAACAGAAAATCTTCATGAAAAGTCAATCATGGAAAAAAACCTCACTGGATTTTGAAAACTGAAAAATCAGTTTGTTTAAATTAGTGACAATTGTATACAAACCTGTTTTAAATCCAATGTAACAGTATGATTAGATACAGTTTCAACAATTAAAAAAACCTACGTAGTTATTTAGATTAATTCTGACATCACAAAGTAACACTATACTTTGATTTTGTAATTAGCACTAAGAATTATGTAATAGATAAAATATAGTCTAAAGCACAGTGAACTTAACAATATACAGGGGTTGGCAAAAGTAGGTGTGCAGTTGTTTGTATGGAAAATATGATTAATAAATGATCAAACAAGAGTAAACTGTTTTCCCACTCGCAACTGTAAACCGGCTTTTGTACACCTGTATTTGTAGAAGGTGACACCTGTAAGAATTCTGACCACAAATTAAAGAATAAAACTCATTATACTCAAAACATAATCAACCCACAAAAGAAAATCTACAAAACTCTCCCATCACCATAATACGTGTGAACAAGGTGACAATGGGTCCACTCACAAAAATCTTTCAGTCTGGGAATTTAGCACTTCCTGTGGAGATTGGAAAGAGGTTAATTTAAGCAACATAAATGCATTTTATCTAATGTACTGACTACTGTATACAGCACTAGGTGGTTCCTGGGCCGGAAGGTGACTGAAATTTAAGTTCATAGCAATTCATGGATGGCAGATTTGTATAACAGATCGTTAAGGAGGGCTAATGTTGTTTTGGGGGATATGTTTTAATCCTGCAGAGACTAATGCTGTGAAAGACCCTGAGCACACATGCAGACCCCTGGTCGGAGCAACGCTGGGCTGTGGACCCAACGAGTCTGCCCAGCCAGGGCCCCAGAGGGAGCAGGCTGGCTAACCACAGAGGAGCACCCCATAATGGGCAGCTATGAGACTAGGCCTTCAATAATTTTGATTTTAAACTATATTTTATTGATTATGCTATTACAGTTGTCCCAATTCCACCCCCCCCATAAGTTTTGGCAATTGAGAGTCAAATAAAACAATGAAAGAAAACTTTTAGTTATCCAAAAGTAGTCTGCCAGTACTTTCACTGCCCCCGTCACCCTTTTAAATTGAGGAGTATTTATTTATGAAGAATGAGAATATCTGAGAGGAGAATTAACTTACGGGTTTTAATTACTTAGTCAATAGGCTGCATTTCCATCTGACTGTGACTAGAATTTATGTGATCAATTTAACTTATTAAAATAAAGCCATATATTGTAAACACTAAACATAGGTTGCCACAATAAAGAAAATAAATAAGTAAAAAAATATATCTCATCTTAAAATAAATATGATAGAAACATTTTAGCAGAGGATTCTGTGACTTCCCCAAGGGGAGGCTCTGTTAAATGTTTTGGCTATAAAAGACTACTGTATTCAAACTACTGTAAGATCACTGAATTTTTACAACTTATCAATTATTTTTGAACTGTTTTTGAACAATTAACATGAATAATAAACTTTCTTTAGTACATTTTTTGAATTGCTGATACTGTCCTTTTTCGAAAAGAAAAGTTTGTGAACTGTCCAGCTTTGAATCTATAACTTTCAATCCAAAGTCTTCTGAGAGTTCATTTTCACCAGTTCCTATGTGGCTCCCTTTTGGCTGCCCTGCCTTATAAACAAGATGCTCAATTTCAGCAGCTCTGCATGGTCGCTACCAGGGTTAACCAAACAACATTTGGGGTCCGAAAATGCTCCTAAAATAAAAATTATGACAAAGATGTTAAATATCATTCTTCTTTTACATTTCTCCTTTCAGGCTTTCTTGGAAATAAGTTACTTATGGACCCACTTGGTGCTGGGCTGTAGGAGACCACCTTAAGAGGCATGCTGCAGGAAGGGGCCCTGCGTTGACCATGCTGGGTGGAAAGCAGCCATCTCCTTTCGAAGCAGCAAGTGAACATACCATAAATGTTGTGATGTCATCACATTAAAAATTAAGATGGAAGTGGTTTCCACCCACACCTTGCTGGGTGTGCGACGTGCCCAGCAAACGCGTGGTTCAGGAGTAAGGAGGTGCGGGGCTGCCTTCAGCCTCGCTCTCCAGCACAAAGCCATGGAAACAACACTTCACCTCCATGTGAAGTTCTGTGACTTTTTAAAATGAGCACTATATGATCCACGTGTTTTGTTAAACCAAAAAAAAAGCCCCCAAAAAGCCCCCCAAACAGGCCTAGTAAACAACTGGATGTTTGGCTATTTTTGGAATGCTATTTACAGAAATGCATACTCATTATACTACTGGTGACATTAAGACTAAATAGTTGATAGAGAGTTTCTGCTTTCGGATGAATATGCATTTACGTGTTTGTGAGGATTCCATTCTAAGCGTTCATTTCCTCATCCAGCTACTCAGTTTCCTTCATGTCCTCTTGATCTGAAGCACTAGAGATGTCATCATCCGTTTGTTCTCCAGAGAAATACAACATCAGTGCGTGCGTCTTATGAGTTATGGTGACAGTGCAGGGCCCTTGGGCCCAGGGCTCCCCATCCACCTGCATCGGCATCATTGAGCACTTCAAAATCAGCTGCAATTAGGGAACAAAGAATTAGGAAAGAGTCAGTCCCCAAACAGCTCAGGAAGGTCTTCCCCAACTACATCAGCCATAGTCTTTTAACCCTCCTCAGGGACGTTTCTTAGGATTTCATTCTAAGAAAATTAATCTGAATTTATTTTTATTCCTTGATTGTTCCTGGGAGGGGTATCTAACCTTTTGGCATCTCTGGGCCACACTGGAAGAAGAAGAGTTGTCTCGGGCCACACATTAAATACATAAACACTAACAAAAACTAATGAGAAAAAAAAAAGGTTTAAGTAAATTTACAATTTTGTGTTGGGCTGCATCCACAGCCACCCTGGGCCGCATGTGGCCCACGGGCGGGCCACCCCTGGAAGGATTCTCTTCCACTGAACACTTTGTTTCTTCATCTGGACAGAGGGCCGTACTTCCTGTTTCTTCCCCATCCCACTCAAGCTCCTTGAGGAGGGTGATCGCCAGCATGGGTTGTAAACCACCGTTTGGGGAACACTATCGTGAGTATGTTTTTTCCTACCGATCAAGGGCTTAGAAATGGACCGCGACAGACTGGCCTGGCAGGGCCCTTCCACCTACCCGCACTGTATGTGCTTGTCCTATTCGGAAAGGGTTTGCCAGTTTCACCTGGATCTGAGCACAGTGGAAGGACCCATATACTCCAACGACTTCCAGTAAACCGTCGTCATGCCTGACATTAGAAAAAGAAGATGTGAATTGTGCAATGCAATAAAATAAAATCAACCACATTGGGACAATTATTTTAATATGGTTGGATATCAACTTATTAAATATTTATATTAACGAGGTATACAAAAAAAGGAAATCTGAGGGAAAGAAGTCTACGAAGATCAACAGACTGCTCAAAAGCAGCAAACAGTGACATAAAAGAGCAGATCGCAAATGTGCCTACCTGGCTAGGGGGTACGTCTCGTCTCCCATCCCTTCCCACAGTCTGCAGCCGCCGCCCCAGTATCCAATGTTCAGAACTATAATACCTTCCAAGTTAGGCAGTTCTACCCGCTCACCATCCAGTTCTAGCTTTAAAGAAATCCAAGCAGTTAGTTACTATAGGGAATGTGATTTGCGGACATACCCACTTAGAATTCACGTCCCTTTTCTTAGCACAGAACAATTTTCAACAACTTTTTCACAGCCGACTCTTACTTAATTTTCAGATTCCAGCTTGTCACTTCTTCTGGAAAGACTTCCTTGTTACAGTCACTGTCCCTACACACTTTCTCCAGCCCCTGGGTTTATGTATCTTATTTGTCCCTGTAAGCCAGCACGATTTCCTTATCACACAACTTCTCATACTGTATTGTGGTGTGGTTTAAAAGCCTTTCTTCTCTCTAGACTACAACTTGGTAAGAACAAGGGATTTATCACTGTATCCCCAGGACCTAGGTGTCTGGCATTTTGTAGGTGGCTTCACAAGTATTTTTGTATAAATAAAATATCCAATAAAGAAATAAAGTGCTGCCTCCCATGCTTCACAGTCCCAATGCTACTACCAAAGCCTAAGACAAAGGAAATGTGATAAAGCAGAAGGAAAGTTTTTTAATGGAAAATCTTGCCATTCCCTCTGTGCTGTGCCTGCAAAGGCTGAGCTCTCCCCTTTGTGCTTATTTTTAGTTCTAGGTTTCTCTGCATGAATGTCTTTGTCGGTGGTATTAGCCACTGCAGATTCTTTTTGGAAACAAAGCAAGGGATATACTTGTATATAAAACTTTGCCATATTATGATGTCAGGGATATTATATCGATCAGTAGTCATCAATATCCTGTTTTTACTGCTCATACATTTTTGTTTTGTAACAGAGGTGTATCACCACCACACTATGAATTAAACTTTGGGTTGAAACTTCCTCTTGAGTCCATGAGTCAGGCACTGTGTTAGGTAACCTCCCATCATCAGTCATCATCTATGAATGGAAACTGTTAATCACAGAGTTAGACAGACTCTGGAATTACATGAAATCGAGGTTCAAATCCTGATTATGGGTATGTTTGGGCAAATCAGTTTAGTGGGATACTGTGTATAAAGCAGTAGTAAAGTGTCTAGGCACAATAAATACTCCATATATGTTAGCAAAATATGTTAGTAGAAAATTTGGCATTTTTGCTTAAAGAATGTTCACAATCCAGAGACCACTTAAACTTTAAAAGCTTACCTCAACTTTTTTATTCAAATCTTTACATTCTTGCACTAAGCAATCTTTGGTTCCGTAGAACAAGTAAACAGCCTATGAGAAATGAACAGAAAACATGACATCAAAGCAGTCCGACAAGCCCTGGAGGCACGAGGAGGGCTCTGCACCGAAGCCCCTGACCTGAGGCCCTGCCCCGGCCCTGGAGAGCACGCTGGGCCCCATTGGGAGGAAGGGGTGCCATTCCTTTTGAGTTTGGCCTGTTTTTCAGGGGGAATATGGGAGAGGGGTGGTTTGTGCCTAAAAGGTGTTTTCTCCCAGTTTGTCAAAAAAAGGTACATTTGATAAAGAATACTATATTAAAGTTAGAAAATTCCGCCTTTTTCTAGAACTTCAGATTACTTAAGTAATACAGATAAATCTAGTGAACATTTCATAATTACTCTTGAATGTTAAAAGGTTGATGGAAACACTGAGAATGTTAATTACCAATTAAATAAACAGCGATACTTATTGCATTAGTACACATATTGATAGAAAAAACCTGTAAATTTGAAGTATTTGAAAAACAGAACCAGGAACAAAACTGTTTTGCATTTATTTTTCACATCCTATCGCTCCATTGCCAACAGTCATTAAAAAAAATTCCATAACAAAACTTCCGTCGGAGGAATCAAAGAAGCCAGAACGATACTTTTGATTAAAAGCAATGGTAAACGAACTGCCCCTTCTCTCGCCTTACCTGCCTTTTCAAGTTTTTTCATGCTAATGAAATTTATTTTTCCATTAACGACTTCACCAAGACTGTGTCCTGCCTCAAATTTCTTTGCATTATCAGCTGCCATTTCAGTAAGATAAGCTATTGTATATTCCACTTAGTTGCCCTTTGAGCAAAATGTGCTGTAAAACATTCCAACTTTAAATGAAAAAAACTTTGCCATAGTTATAAAATACTTTAATAAAATACACTTAAGGATCTAATTGGACAGTCTTACACAAAACAGAGCAGGTCAATGTTTCCACAGGTTAGTCCTAGCTGAATCTACTTGAAAGGGTGCTACATATAATGGAACTATTAATTTTTACTGTACCTTCGGCATAAGCAGGAAATGTTATTTTATCCAACACACCTTATTAAGAATTCTGCTAGAAAACAGAGATGGTGCCTTTTCACGATGAGCATGAAAATTGAGAGCCATGAGGGCATCTGGTCCAACAGAAAAATAGTTGTTCATTGTGAATTCCTGCGGAAGAGGTAAAGAAAGAGGCCCACGTTATGCTTCAGTATAAGCCTGTGCTGTGCATGCAATATGTCCATCTCAGTCTTTGTGTTCTTTATGAAAATTTAACACTTTCTGTGTCTGTTCTTCATGTAGTGCTATTTTATGCTATCCAGTGACATTTTAAGATACAAAGCTTCAGTTCAAGGCTGATAATTACAGATACGAATTTCCCTTTCCATTTCTGTTCAGCATGCTACACCTCCGATCTTATCATCTAGAATGGCTCTACTTTGTACTGGGCTTTGCACTCCTGTGCTCCTGTTACATTTGCATCTATCAGTCTCAACCCAGGCTCTTGGGATCCTCTTAGTTTATCTGACCTCCCAGCCCAGCCTGGATTCCTCAATCTGTATCTAGCTCTGTCTTGTTCCTGAGCAGTAAGCCTGAATTTCCAACTTGTTGTTCAATGTACCACCACCTCAAATTATGCTCAAAATCTAACTCATTTTCTTCCTATTCAAATCTTAAACTTGATTTTTCTTTTTTAGATTTTATTTGTTTATTTTTAGAGAAAGGGGAAGGGAGCGAGAAAGAAAGGGAGAGAAGCATCAGTGTGTGGTTGCCTCTCATGCACCCCACACTGGGGACCTGGCCCACAACCCAGGCATGTTCCCTGATTGGGAATCGAACTAGTGACTCTTTGGTTCGTAGGCCAGCACTCAAGCCACTGAACCCCACCAGCTGGGGCTGAAACTATTTTTCTTATCTTAGTTAATGTCATTTCCATACATGCAGTCATAAAAACTAGAAATGTGGTAGTAATATGTGTGCATTTTCTCTCTTCCCCTAATACCAATCGGGTGCCACATCTGGACCAACTGTACCTCTAAAATATCTCTGAACTGCCCTCACCCAACATTCCCCTTGTTTTGCCCTCGTGCAGGTTTCTGCACTGTTTTTCACAGTATCTTCAGAGCATCTTTTGTTCCTCCCACTTTCCCGAACTTTATTAAAGAAAACGCAATGATGGTAAATCTCTAGAACGTAGTCAATTTTCTGACATTCTTCCCTTGAAAATGTGATGTTTGATTCTGAAACACATACCAGGGCGTACATGTTCCTAACGGTACTAAGTAGGTAAAGGGCTGAAACCCTAACACATTCATCTTCCAGCCTTCCCCAGGCTGTGGTCTGTGGGTCAGCAATCACTGCCTGAACAGCTACTATGGCTTCACTTAACTTCTGCCTGTGGCTCTCTGAGTTCTTCTACGTACAGCAATCTCAGGATCTGAGCAGCTTCATGAAGAACTGCATCTCCCGGGTCAAAACCAAGACTATGCTTGTCTAAAGCGGTGGGCAATCCCTCTATTGTTTGATTTACTTCAGCAGCTGCATCCTGTATCAGGCGCTCCTGGACCAAAATGCAAACTGCCTTAAGCATTACCAGGTAATCATCATGGCCTGAATCTGAAGGTCAGTCAAGGCCATTATACCAGCCTTAAAATCAGGATTGTTTATATCCAAACTGATCAATGGCTCTGCATTTTTAGCTGCATTGTCAGTGTTTTTTCTATTATTGGGTTTTAGTCTAACAGCTAAGCCAAGAAGCCAGTCAATTCCTTCTTGTTGATCTTGGATTTTGAAAGGATAGTTAACATCTGTAAGATACTTTTCAAAGAGCTTGGGCCAGTCACTGCTATGGATGTTTCTTAAATTACCTCTGTCTTCAGTCTTGTCATGTCTGATTTTCTGGTCTCTAGCCAAACAATGAAACTTTAAAATTCTGTTTCACCTTTGCAGTAGAAGCCAGGTTGTGGTAATCCAGGGTCTCAGCGTACATTGGAACACAGTCCTGGCTTCTTGCTCTGGTCCCCTGGGCTCCGGCCAGGAGAGGCGAGGCGAGGAGTGTGGGTGGTACAGGCACCAGCGACGTTTTAAGAGCCAGAGCAGCTTTGTAAAAGTATAGATCTGTTCTCTCTCTATTATTTGCTACTTGCCTGGAAAGTCTCGATCCTTTCTCTGCTGATCTAAATTGTATTTACAAGGACCAACTCACATGTGACATCCACTGAAACCCTTCCAGCCTGACCTACCAAGGCAGCACTGAGCACCCTTGCACAGGTTCATCCCACAGCACCCTGCAGAGTCCAAGCCAGGAGTTGTGCTCAACTCCCCAGCACCTGGGGCCTCTCCTGCTCCATAACCAGTGACCCACAGGAAGCACCATGACCCCGTGCCTGCCACAGGCCACATCTTGCACAGTGGAGGCCCTCCATTGTGTTCACTGAAACTACTCCCAGCTGAAGCCCTGAATACATGCCTTGGGTTTTCTCAGGTTGTAGTATCCCTTACTTGTTACTTGAACTTTCCATCTAAAAAACAGAAGTTAAAAAAAAACATGATTATTTCCAGTTAACTTCCAATTAACTATAATTATTACTAATCAACTCTGGATGCCTGGGAGATAAGGTCCTTCTATTATAACAGCATTTGAAAAATAAGCACATCTAAGTGAGTATGCAAATTTTGAGATAAATATTCAGCCTAACTTATGATTTCAGTCCTTACATAACAAAATATTACAGCAACAAAAAAAAAAACACCGGCATCTATGTGTAAGTGCAACTAACATAGCCTTTCATTTTTAAATTGCATTTAACTTTGTAACTTACACAAGACTTCATTTATAAACCAACATCATATTCTCCAAGGTCAAAAATCTACTTTTTGGGAGGAGGTGTAACTTAACTGTCCAGCTTAATTCCATCTGCTTCCATCACATTTCTCAAGACCTGTGCGACTGGGATCTCTCCCGCATAACCTGTGCCCCAGCCCAGCGTATTGGACAGGTCGTTGCCTGTTCCCAGAGGCAGGACTGCGACTTGTGGGATGTATTTTTCTTGTCCCTAGAACATGGAAGACAGAGCTCAGATTTTTCTCTCCCAACTACTTGCAGGGTAATAAAATTTGGTGAAACTGAAAGGCCAAAGCAATAAAGATACAAATATAACAACTGTACGTTGTGTTGCTCATGTTTATGCTAACTGCTTAATCATAATATTCCAAATTGGAAATGTCTTCTCATATTCATCTGCACAATAAAAACAATAAAAAATTATATAATTATCTGAGAAGTGCTTCTGTGAAAGGCAACTATCAGCCTCACTTATGACTTATAATGTAGGTCTTAGGGGCTGGTACCTTGATCTTCATTTCATCAACCGCGTCCAGGACCCAGCCCACAGTCCCATCCCCTCCACAGACAAGCACTCGAGCTGAGTAGTAAGGCAGAAGAGTACAGAGTTGCAGGGCTTTGATCGGGGGGGTTTTAGTTACATCAAAAACCTAGAAATGAGAGAAAAAACAAGTGTGTTTACCCCACATTTCCCTCCATCTGGGAGCATGACTCCCCTTAGAGGAGCGCAGATGCAGCTTGGTACCAAGAGCGGAGACTCTCAGTGCGTTGGTGAATACGCAGTACGCCAGCCTCTGGTCAGACTTTTCTTTTTCTTCATATCTTTTTTCCTTTAAAAAATTATTTCCCACTTACAGGTGGCATACATTATTTATTAGTTTCAATACAGTGATCAGACATTTACATAGCTTACAAAGTGACGATCCTGATTAGTACTCACCTGACACCACACATTTATTACAATATATTGACTACATTCCCTCTGCCATGCTTCACCTCCCTGTGACTATTCTGTAAATACCAATTGGTACTTCTTAATCCCTTCTCCTTCTTCATCCAGTCCCCCAACCCACTTCCCATCTGGCAACCGTCAATTTGTTCTCTGTATCTATGAGTTTGTTTATTTTGTTCTTTAGATTACACATATAAGCGAAATCATATGGCATTTGTCTTTCTCTGACTTATTTCACTTAGGCTAATAATACTCTCTAGGTCCATGCATGTTGTCACAAATGGTAAAATTTCATTCTTTTCTACGGCCAACTCACATTCCATGGTATACATCTACCATTTCTTCTTTATTCATTTATCTTCTGAGGAGCACTTAGGTTGCTTCCATATTTGGCTGTTGTAAATAATGCTGCAATGAACATATGGATGTGTATGTCTTTTCAAATTAGTGCTTTGGGTTTCTTCAGCTACACACTCAGAAGTGGAATTACGCCAGACTCTTTATGTTCCTTGTGGCTCATACCGACACTGACCCAACAAATCACAAGTAAGCCTTGTTGTATGGACCAGGAAGTCGAGGCAAGGAGGCTTAAATAAGTTGCCCACGACTCCCCTGATAATTAAGTGCTGCCATGCAAACGCAGCCCTACAGTCTGTCTATCATACAATACTCCCTCCTTCCTGTTCACACAAAGCCAGAATGTGCTAGGTACACTTTTGACAAAGATCCAAAGATCCTTCATATCTATTAATTCTGTAAATCATCTGGGAGAGTATTTTAAAGGATGAAAATAGCATGTAAAGGTATTCAGTGTGGTGTTATTTATAACTGTACAACCTCAGAGACAAATTCAACCTCCAACAGCAGTAGACTGGGTAAATACATTATGAGATATTCATTTGATTAATTATCTTAGTCAATACACATATAATTAGGAGGACTATGTTGTAACATGGAAAAATTCTTATACCTTTAAGTAAAGAAAACAGCGTGCAAATCTCTGTACAGATTACTGTTATAGTAATGTTAACACGTGAAGCATGGATAATTCATGGGAAGAACATAGGCAGATGAAAACATTCCCCTCCCCCCACCATGGTTTTCTGTGGGTTTTGTAGCTCACGCTGAATGAGTCCCTGGTTTATTTTATGTCATTGGGCCGGTCTCATACTCATCTCTTTTTGTCTTTTTTTTAAAAAAAATTTATTGTTTATGCCAGGGGTGTCAAACTCATTTTCATCAGGGGCCATATTAGCCTCATGGTTGCCTTTGAAGGGCCGAAATAATTTTAGGACTGTGTAAATGTAACTACTCCTTAACTGTTAAGGAGCTGAAATTACATTTGGCCCTTTGAAGGCAACCGCGAGGCTGATGCAGCCCCTGGTGACAATGAGTTTGACACCCTTGGTTTATGCTATTACAGTTGTCCCAATTTTGCCCGCCTTGTCCTCCTCCACCCAGCCCACCCCCACTTCCAGAGTCAGTCCCTGCACTGTTGTCCGTGTGCATGGGACCTTCATCTATGTATTTGATGTATTTTTTGTGGGAAAACTGCAGATGATTTTCTTTTTTTATTGCTTGTATAATTTCACGTTGTATAATGTTGAAAGGGAAAAATACAAATTGGAAGGAAAAAAGTTACTGCCTTTCTGATGGTTGCACAATGGGTTGTTTAGTTTTTCAAAGCAGAAGCTGCTAGCATCAAATGTCAATCTTAAAGACATGATCCTCTTATTTGGATTTTTAATTGAAGTATAATTTACAGATAATGAAATCCACCCATTTCAAGTGAACAATGATTTTAGTCAGTGTTCCGAGTTGTGCAGCCCCCCACGGTCCAGCTGAGACCACTCGTTGCCCCAGGGAGGTCCCTCAGGTTTCCCAGCCTCCCCCGCCCCTAGCGTGCTCTCTGTGTCTGCAGATCTGCCCTTTCTGGGAAGATTACATAAGCCAGATCATACAATACGAGCCCCTTGCATCTGGCTTCTCGACAGTTGGGTTGTTTCTACTTTGTGGCTACAGTGCTGCTATGAATATTTGCATAAAAGTCTTTGTGGGACATATGTTTTCATTTTCCTTGGGAGATTCCTAAAAATGGGATTGCTGAGTTGTGTGGTAAAGATAGGTTTAATTTTTAAGAAACTGCCAAACTGTTATCTAATGTGGCTGCACCATTTTATATCCTCACCGTGAGCTCCTCTTTCTCAATGTGTCCAAATGGCTTGATACTTTCATAATTATTACTCTGTCCTACAATCAGGCAATTACTGGTTTAGAGCATGAATAGCCATTACAGCCTAGGGAAAATGAGAAGCTAAAATGAAAAGGTTAATCCAGAAAGGAAGGTTTTCTCTTCAGTTACCTGGACTGGGTTTAGAAGAATCCTAAATTCTCCCAACAGGCCTTCTCCCATGTTCGTTCCACTGCGAGAGTTGGCCAGGATTATTAATGGGGTCCACTGCTTTCCAAGCTTAGAGGCTAGCTGAAAAAATCAAGGCGAGTGAAAAGGGTTAAATATCGCAAAACTGGTGAGCAATACATTTTTCATTGCTTGGTAACAAGACTGCTGTAATTTGCTGAGAGAGAAACAACTATCCCAGTACCATTGATACAATATAAAAATCAACGAATTCTAAGACTGGAAGGGGACATTAGAGACGAATGATTTAACTTCCACTTAAAGCCTAATTCTCTTCTACATCATTCTAGATAAGTCCTCCAGCATATGCTTGGATACTCATGTGAGAAGGACCTCACTAAAGAGGCAGCCCATTCCACTGCTAAATCAAATTATTTGAAAGTTTTGACTTAAATTGAGTTAAAAATCTGTCTTTCAAAAACTTTTATTCATTGTTCTGGTTTTGCTTTCTGAAGCAACTAAAAATGATTTCATTTGTTTTTCCGTAAAACTGCTGTGCGCAAACACCTGAAGCATAATATCTTTTAGTGACTAATAAAAGCTATTACGGACAATACATTTGCCCAGATATTACATTACATATACATTACATTACTCCTGGGCAATACATTTCAAGTTCTTTCAACTTCAACTGCCCTTTTCTAGGTGTAGTATAACATATTTTCATTTGCAAGTTGTTTTTAATGGGGTACTCAGAAATAGATTCAAGAATCCAGATTTGTGCAAAGCCAAAGTCAAGTGAAATGAATGTTTTTCTAACCTAACCATTTCTTTCCTCTCCCCTTCTGCTTGTGGATGCTAACACTAATGGAGATGTTCGCTGGCTTTTCTCAGTGACTCTCACCCCTGGTGGTCTCAGGCTGACTTTGGACACATGGGGGTTGTGTGAAGACTGTCCTTTCAGGGACCATTTCTATAGTTCATTCCATAGGGGCCGTACATTTAAAAATATGTTTCACAACAACATTAAACATAATGTTTAAAAATTTAAAAATGCTTCTTTCTTTTGCAGGAATATTGACAAAGATGCCATTTAAGATATAAAATCCTGCATTGGGGAAGACACAATTTAATTTTAAAATAAAACAGTTCAACTATTTTGGCACATTAAAGTAGAAAATGCAAATTCTTATAGTTATTCCTTAAGAGCTACATAAAGACTGAGAGAGACATACACATCAACTTTGAGACACAAACATCCTGCAAGGTGTTGCAATAGCTTCAGTGGTCCACATTATCATGGGACCGTGTGATATGCTATGTAAATGCATCTCTAGGCTCCCTATGTAAAGTTCCAAATGGAAAAATTCTTCTAGAATAATGCGTGAAGAAAATCTACGTCTTCCCTTTACCGGCAATCATCATGAATCCCAAAGCTGGCTGTTCATCAGAATTATCTGAGGACCTTAAAAAAGTACGGATTCCTGGGATCTACCGACTAAATCAGACATGATGATGTAGGTGGATTCAGGAACCTGTACTTTTACAAAGCTCCCAAAGCGATTCAGAAGTAGGCAGTGTTAGAAACCACTAATATGACATTTCCACTTTCCTTTTAGACATGAAAGAACTCAAGAGCCAGAGTGGGTGGCACATCTCTAGGAACTGGGTGGGGTTTTATGTTTCCCATAATCGACTCGCATACTCACAGTTGTAATTGACTTAAACAAGTTTCTGGAAAATCAATTACATAGGAACAAACAAACTCTGATTACCATTGCATAATCTGTTTTTTTGTCCTTACGCATCTGATTAATAGAGGTTAAGTAACTTGGTGGAATGATGAGGTTTCTGAATTCTCCAAAATCACACTTTTCATTCCTTAAGCTACTTTTCATGCACTCATCATGGGCTGTTTTCTGACACCAAATGCACCTGAGGGATGAAGAAACAGAGATCACAATAATTTCAAACCATAATCTTACTAATCTGCAGACCAATTGTTTTGTCAAAAAAATCAAAACAGTCATTTCATCACTATTGAGCATAAAACACAGCAAATAAAAGATTTATAATTGTATGTACACACTGAAAATAGAGCAATAAAGTTTAACCATACTTGGCAGGTTCACAGTAGTTCTTATGGCCTAGGACCCCCAAGATCCCTTCAGAGTGTCTTTGAGGTTAAAATCATTTTAGTAATAATAAGGTGTTATTTTACTCTCATTCTCTCAAAAGTCTACAGTGGAGGTTTCCAGAAGGTGCTGGACATGCATGGTATCAATAACCTGAATGCAGAAATGGATAGGAGAATCTTGCTCACTTCAAGCCAAAGAAATGTACCAAAAATGTAAAATGAACGTTACACTTCTCATTAGATTTTCATTTATTTTATTTTGATAAAAATACAATATTTATGTTACCATAATCAATCTTTTTTCTTTTTAAAAAATATTTCATTTATTTATCTTTAGAGAGAGGGGAAGGGAAGGAGAAAGAGATCAACATCAGTGTGTGGTTGCCTCTCACATACCTGCTACTGGGGACCTGGCCTGCAACCCAGGCATGTGCCCTGTCTGGGAATCGAACTGGCAGCCCTTTGGTTCATAGGCCTGTGCTCAATCCACTAAGCCACGCCAGCTAGGGCACCATGATCAATCTTTAAAAACAAGTATTTAGCCCTGGCTGGTGGTGTGGCTCTGTGGATTGAATGCCGGCCTGAAACCAAAGGGTCACTGGTTCGATTCCCAGTCAGGGCAAAGGCCTGGGTTGCAGGCCAGGTCCCCAATGGAGGGGGTGGGGCACGAGAGATAACCACCTATTGATGTTTCTCTCTCTCTTTCTCCCTCCCTTTACCTCTCTAAAAAATAAATAAGAAAATCTTTTAAAAAAATCAAACAAGTATTTAAACAAGTGCTGTTTTAATTTATAACATTGGAAATATCAATAGATACAATCCACATAAACAAAAGCTAATCTACAACAGTAGTTCTGCTTATTATTTATTTATTGTGCTTTCGCTGAATTAAGTTCATGAGGCCTGAAGCTTTACTGCTTCAATGCCCCACTGGCCTGGGTCCTCAGGATCTAATTCAAAAATATTTTCACTTAAATAACCATCCGTGAATACTAGTAAATACGGTAAAGTAGTCCATTTCTTGGTAGTTAACACAAAGCTAATCAATATATTTGCATGTGAAGTATAGACAGAAGGCATGTACAGTCAGATCTGCCTCTGCGTTTGGGGCCCTGGGTGAAACCAGCAGGCAATAGTGCTGGAAAAGTCCCGGGTTTCTATCATTAATCTGCTCAGTGGTTAATCCTCTCACAGACAAGGCAGCTCTGACTACAGGGACAGAAGCAGGCCACCTGGAAATAATGGTCACAGTTAAATGAATTAAAACAAAGACGATAATTACTCTTTCACCTCAAGATCAACCATCTCGGCTTTCTATTTTAAGGTTGTTTTTTCTGGTTGGATGTTCAGATTTGTCAAGTAATTATTCCTAGCTAATGCTGAAAGAAGAGTTATCTGCATGATCTGTTAAAGAGAAAACTGTAAAATAACTTGCACAATAACTTTCGTTATACTTGCTTTCAAAGTGTGAGGGACTGCTTATGCGGCTGAAGTGTGGTACCCCACCCACTGCTCTATGCTAAGTTTAAAGTAGTATGTTATCATTGAAAATAATCTCAAAGGATGCCCGCTGAACCGTTTCACAGTGGTTTCCTCTGGGAGGAAAAGTGGGACTGAGGGATGACACCATTCACTTTCCACTCTACTACTTTACAAATTGCTTGAGTTTCTAAACACCAGAATATATTCATGAACTACTTGCATTCATTTTTAAATCATATTTTAAATTAGATTAATATCAGCTTATGCTTGAGAAAGGCCTAAAATAAAACTCACCCAGAGACAGTTACTCTTAACTTTTTGATGAACTTACTCTTGGTTTTCCAGTGCATAAATGTTTGGTTTTCAGGTTGGGGGTATGACATATGTGCACCTGGATACTTTTTTCTTCCCACATTGTATCATGAATATGGACCTATGCCATTAAATAGTTTTAAAAACATGGTTTGTAAAGAATGAATAATGTCATATGTATGGATACGCCATAATTTATTAAATCCCTTCCCTCCCCCCCCAAACATTTAGATAGTTTGTTTTTCTAAATAACATGATGAACAACCTTAAACATAAAGGAGACTATTTTTCTGGACTTTTAGAAGTTACTGAAATGCATTTTCCTAGGGTTCTTAATATGTCTGTCCAATATGCTTATCAGTGTATGAAGGTATCCATTACATGTAGTACTTGTTCATTAGGATCTAATATTTTTTTCTTTGATAATTTGAGAGACAAAAAACATTTTGCTGTTTCCATTTGGATGTCTTTGACTACCAGGTGAAGCTGAATATTTTTTTAGCCTTCTCTGTGAATTGATTCATGCCCTACATGTTAATAAATGCATGAACTTTTTATTTATGTAGGATATCAACCTCTTTCCTGACATAATTATTACAGTTTTCCTTTAAAGTTACTTTTTAATGTACTTAAGTTTTTTTTTTTAAACATTTTATTTATTTACCTTTAGAGGGGAAGGGAAGCAGAGAGGAAGGGAGGGAGAGAAATATCAATGTACAGTTGCCTCCTATGCGTCCCTTGCTGGGAACTGGCCAGCAACCCAGGCATGTATGTGCCCTGACTGGGAATCGAACCGTGATCCTTTGGTTCACAGGTCCGTGCTCAATCCACTGAGCTACACCAGCCAGGGCTGTACTTAAGTTTATTTTGATAGACAGGTCTATATTTCCCTTTGTGGTTTATTTAAATGCTTTTATGCTGTGAAGACCTATACCTCTGCTGCCTGATTTTGTGAATAAACTTTTATTGGGAAATAACTACACCTATTCATTTATGTACTGTCCACAGCTGGTTTTGTAGAGTTAACTTATTATAGGCTATATGGTCTGTAAGCCTAAAATAACTTAGTTTTGGCTCTTTACAGAAAACGTTTACCTACCTCTGTTCTAGAAGATGATTTGCTATCTTCCACTGTTTTGGATAATTAATAAATTAAATAAACATGTATCAACAGAGTAAGAAATATAAAATTTAAGACCAAAGCTGAGACTAAAGCTGACAATGTAATTACCTGCTAAGGGTCAGAAGCTCTCTTTTATGAATCATGGTGTGTGTGGGCGTGTCTGGAGGGTGGAGTGGGATATACTGAAGATAGGCCTTATAAATAAAAAGGCATCTAACACTTTCTTTTAGTGAAGCAGTTTGCTTTTATTTGGTTTGAAATGTTTTTCTTTTTCATTTTAAGTATATTTTATTGATTATGCTTTCACAGTTGTCTCATTTTTCTTCTCCCCTTTATTCTCCTCTGCCCTGTACCCTTCCTCCCTCCAGCATTCCCCCCCTTAGTTCATGTCCATGGGTCATACATATAAGTTCTTCGGCTTCCCCATTTCCTATACTATTCTTAACCTCCCCGTGTCTAGTTTGTACCTACTAATTATGATTCTTATTCCTTGTACCTTCCCCCCATTCTCCCTCCTCCCCCTCCCCACTGATAACCCTCTTATGTGATCTCCATTTCTGTGATTCTGTTTCTATTCTAGTTGTTTGCTTAGTTTGTTTTTGTTCTTTTTAGGTTTAGTTGTGATAGTTGTGGGTTTGTCATTTTACTGTTCATATTTTTGATCTTCTTTTTGTTGGATAAGTCTCTTTAATATTTCCTGTAATAAGGGCTTGGTGATGATGAACTCCTTTAACTTGACCTTACCTGGGAAGCACTTTATCTGCCCTTCCATTCTAGATGAAAGCTTTGCTGAATAGAGCAATCTTGGATGTAGGTCCTTGCCTTTCATGACTTTGAATACTTCTTTCCAGCCCCTTCTTGCCTGTAAGGTTTCTTTTGAGAAATCAGCTGACAGTCTTAAGGGAACTCCTTTGTAGGTAACTGTCTGCTTTTCTTTTGCTGGTTTTAAGATTCTCTCCTTATCTTTAATCTTGGGTAATTTCATTATGATGTGTCTTAGTGTGTTCCTCCTTGGGTCCACCTTCTTTGGGACTCTCTAAGCTTCCTGGATTTGCATGTTTAGTTCCTTTGCCAGAATGGGGAAGTTTTCCTTCATCATTTTTTCAAATAAGTTTTCAATTTCTTGCCCTTCCTCATCTCCTTCTGGCACCCCTATGATTCAGATGTTGGAACATTTAAAGTTGTCCCAGAGGTTCCTCAGCCTCTCCTCATTTTTTGAATTCTTATTTCTTCATTCTGTTCCAGATGAATGTTTATTTCTTCCTTCTGGTCTAAATGGTTAATTTGAGTCCCAGTTTCCTTCCCTATATCCTTAGCTTCTTCCTCTATTTTGCAACCATATTCAACTATTTCTGTGAGCATGCTTGATTACCAGTGTTTCAAACTCTGCATCTGATAGGTTGGCTATCTCCCTGTTGTTTAGCTCTTTCTGGAGTTTTGATCTGTTCTTTCATTAGGGCCATATTTCTTTGTCTCAGTGTACCTGTTACATTGTAAGGGGTGAAGCCTTAGGTACTTGCTAGGGTGGGGCAACCCACTTCGCTGCATTGTGGTGCTGGCTGTAGGGGGAGGGGTCTGAGAGGGAATAATGCCACTTGCTTGGCTCTTGCCTAGCTTCCAGTTACTTCCTCTGCTACCCACAAGCAATTTGGGCCCTTCTGGTGCCAATTCCTGAGGGTGGGGGTTTGTGTACATTCTAGGACCCTGTGGGTCTCTCCAACAAACTCTCTAGTGAGGCTGGGAGTTTCTACTGCCTCAATCCCACACCCACCCCCCACCAGGTTTTTACAACTGGAGGTTTTGAGGCTTTATTTCCCCATGCTGGAACCCTGGGCTGTGCAGTCTGTCTCGGTCCCCAGGTGTTCCTTGCAGTCTATCTGCACATGAATGTGGTACTGCCCAGTCCGCCAGTGGCTGCCTCATAGTGCGTCCTCATTGCCCAGTTGCCTGTTTCCGCCCCCTACCAGTCTGGGTGAATGTTTCTTCTTTAACTCCTTGGTTGTCACACTTTCATACAGTTTTTTTTTCTGGCAGTTCTGTTGGTTTTTTGTTTTTAAATTTGTTATTGTCCTTTTTGTTGCGCGAGGAAGCAAACCGTATCTACCTAAGCTTCCATCTTGGCCAGAAGTTCCTAACATTTTCTTAATGAGACAGAACACTATAAGGAACAAAGGCTAATTAGACATCTACAGGAAAATAAGAATCCAGGACAGTGTATGGTACAAAGTAGATGCTTATAATGTGAAAACTAATAATGACCGATTGAGTATAAATTAAGGGTCTTTATCACTTATCTGTAGTTTAACGGGGCTGCAGACTTTAAAATCAGGTATCACCTGTCATTACTGCCCTTTAAAATGCCAACTTGTTGTATGGTCTTCACAGTTCATTTAAAATCTCAGACTTCCCAAGAATAGGAGCCCCCACAGTGCTCGATAAAAGTCCAGAGAAAGAGGGAGACAGACATAGAGACAGACAGTCTGGTCTGTGTTTAAAAGTTCTAAGTAGATATTTATCTTGTTTCTCTTTGTAAACTATTTCATTCCCATAGAAGGTCATAGCTGACTTAATTCTAATTAAAATTACTGACTAAATCAGAACATTACAGAATACGTACCACTTCAGGACCCTGTGCCCTTTTCCTCTGGGAATGATAAAACTTTCCTAAATTATGCAGAGGCAATTTCTACCAGGGGTGAAGGGTTCTAGCATGCTTAGAACAAACTGTTCAGCACCAGTGAGGACAAGCTCCCGAGGAAACAGATCTCTATCATCTCATCACATTCACTGTGCTCAAGGGGACATGGAGGGGACACAAGATTAAGAGCAGCGGCTCAGGTTTAAAAAGCTACATAGACACAGCAGCGGTTCTTCCACTTTAGAATTACCTGCAGGCCCTGTTAAACCCAAGATTGCTGGTCCCCAGCCCAAATTTCTGATTCAGTGGGTCTAGTGTTACCAAGAAAAATGAAAGATGCTCACTTAAATTTGAATTTCAGATAAACAAATACTTTATTGATATAAGTATGTCTCAAATATATAGCAAAATTTTTATTTTTATTTTATTTTGTTTGCTAAATCTGACAACCCTAAAATTTGCATCTCTAACAAATTTCTAAGCAATGCTACTATCGCTGTTGGTTCTGGGGACTTTATTTTGGGAACTACAGAGAAACAGGATATTATGTCATCAAGAAGGAAAAATTGGGGGGCGGGGGTGAGTAGAAGATCAGGCAAAGGTTTCTAGAGGAAAGGGCTTGAAAAAGGTCAGTAAGAAAAAGGAAACCACAACCCACCTGATGTTGCTGGTACATGAAAGATTAATGCAGGTGGTGGCCAGTAAGATGAAAAGGACAGGCAGGGTCCAGAGAGCATGTAGGACCATGTTAAGCACTTGCAGTTTACACTGAAAGACCATCAGTGTATGTGAAGGGAGCAACTGAAGGGTTTAAAGCAGAGCAGAGACTCTGTCAGATATAAATTTCTAGAAAGATCATTTGGGTGGAGAATCAGAGCACTGTGTTTATTTGTGAAGGAGTATTTGAAACGCAGTTAAGATACTTATAGAAGCCATTTTCATCTAATTCTAAACAGACAAAAGAAGGGAAGGAAATAAAACAATACTCAGTTCATGTCTTCTTTCCAACTAATCCCAAGCCTTAAAGACTAAAGCTTACCTACAGAGAGGATTACACAATTTAAAGACATTGGTAACCTAGCTCTCACAGATACCAAAAGGACAACATTTAATTTATAAGAGAGCAAATAAAAATGAATGATCACAAAACTCTGTAGTTATTTAAAATATTTTTTTGAAAAAGTTTTTTTAAGTCTAAATCTGATGGTTAAAACTATTTAAAATAAGACTTAAAAATAGGTGTTGAGTTAGTGCTTATATTAATTTAAAAAAAAAAAAAGGATTTTTAAATAAAGAAAAAAGACAGCCAAAGCCACTTGCTATCTAGTGCCAGCTTTCTATTTTGGTTCTAAAACATGTTTAGGGGCCCATTCTACTTGAAATAAAATGCATGGCAATGAAGACGTCCAGATTTAAGGCTGAGATAAGACTCTGTAGCAATAGCATTCCTAACCCTGTCCGGTGGGTTAGAATTCCTGGATTCTCGTTCTATCTTCTCACTGAATACAATTCTCCCAACTGTAAAATGAGTTAGAACAGCTGATCTGCAAGGCAGCATCCCCTTTTATTACCAATCTCTAACATAACCCTCACCTATTTTCAGACAATATTTAAGAACATAAATATGTGTTGTCCGTTGTGTATTTAAAAGCCATTAAAATACTCTTGGCTTTTAGTCACAAAGTCACTTGTTTAAGACGCCACATGTCCTGAAAGACCACTGACAAAAGGAGTATCCCTTTAAGTGTTAAATGTCACTATAGCACCAATACCTGTATTTGGAAAAGGTAGTTAAAATGCTGCTTTAGAATGACACTTGTTTTCCTTGTTCAGTCAATACAGCACTGGGGAGGAATCAGTTTTGTGACTCTAGGGGAAAGTTAATTTGTCCATACTTCATTTTTTATGTGAAATGGAGATAATAGTAACAAGAGCTAAACTGTAATATAGTGGCCATGAGGTATGCAGCCCTGAGACTTCTGGATGAAAGCTGAAAGCCCACAAAACAGCAGACAAAAGGACAGGTTGTCTGAGGAACGCGGCTACATCATCTCAGCATGTGACTATTGCTGTCATAAAGCTGTCCTGCTTGTGCAATACCAGGAATGTTTATTAGCTTGTTTTTTTGCAAGTGGGCACTTCAGGCCATTTGCTGAGATCAAAGCAGGCCTCTATTCCCACCCCTGAAATCCTGACTCTTGCGCATTGTCGGACAATCAGTACCCACAAAAGCCATACCTGTAATCGCAGAGCTTCGGCTGACTGCCACACTGCTGCTTGCAAACCACACAGTAACTGCACAGGGGGACGTTGCCCCGGATCCAGTGGTGAGGCATGCCGTCCAGGGCCCTGCCGTCATTCTTGAGCATGATCTCCTTGCACTGGAAGCGCTTGTCGGCCTTCTTGAGGCAGCCCTCGTCCACGCGCAGCCCACAGCAGTCGCAGAAGGCGCCCTGCAAGATGTGCTGCGCGCACACGCAGCAGTAGGTGGGATGGCTGAACAGGTCCGTGTCGCGCCACCCGTGCTTGCTCTTACGGAAGATGTCCCTGCGGTGCAGCTGCCGGCGCGACCGCTTTAGGCTGCACCAGAAGGTGATGAACACCGGTAGCAGCACCGAGCACAGCGTCCATAGGATCAGGTGCCCGTCCGCAAATAGGCCCGTGTAGGGCTCCTGCTGCTTCTCCCCTTCCATCTCCTCCAAGGCCGATTCCTACTATAGAGACACAGGCGGGTCCACCTCGGCTCGCTGTGCCCCACCCCGACCTTCTTTCCTGCTTTCAGGGGATACCCGGGGCGCGGTCTGTCCAAGTGGCTCCGCTCTCTTCAAGGAGAGGAATGCACACACCGTCTTCCCCGCGGCAGAACCCCAGAGCTTCCTGTTCGCCGGCCCGAGAACCTGTCGCGCCTAGGGGGCGGTGCCCCGCGCAGTCATGCTCCGTCCCCTCCCTCCTCCTTGGCCCGCGGCCTCCTCCTCACCTCGCCTGGCACAGGGTAGGGGGCAGTAAAAATTTACTGGCTGCCCTCTGCGGAAAGCCCGGGGTCCTGGGCGTGATGGCGAACGTGGGATGCGCGGCATCCCGGCTGGCGTCCTTAACCGTTATCCCACGCCCCACACTCCCCTCCATGGCTTGGGTCGCCAACAGACGCTTCCAGCCGCTCCCGGCTTGGCTTGGCTCCGGCTGGGCTCGGCCCCCCCGCAGCCGCCACCGCCCTCCTGTCCCGCACCCGGACCCCTTCGCGAGGCCTCAGAGACCTTCCCTCCGCCCCTCCGCCCCTGCGGCCCTACCTGGAGGGGGGTTGAGGCCTCGTTCCAGGGGGCTAGGCCTGGGCCGCCCTCCCGCCCTGGCGCGGCGCTTGAGCAGAAGCCCGACTCCTAGCCTGCCAGGAGCACCGACGTCAGTGAAGACTCTGAGACAGCCCACAAGCCCTAGCAGGGTGGGTAGGCACCCTGGATGGGGGGGCGGGGCCTTCTGCGAGAGCTGGGGGGTGTCGGGCGGGGGCGGGGCAGAGCAGTGGTGCGAGATGGATGTGAACGCTGACAGGCCTTAGGGGGTGGGGCCTTAGGAAGATGGCGGGGCTAGGTGGTCGCTGAGGGCGTGGCTTAGGGTGAACTGTGGGCAGAGTAACAAAAGGGTGGGGCATTGGAGAGGGTGGATGGTTGAGCCCTGCAAATCCGCAGTAGTAGAAAGCTCTAGTATGAATGATTTACAGTAAGAGTTAAGCTTTCAATGACCTTAAACCTACTCTCTTTCTCACTGCCTGCTGGATGTCGGAGCTGGCAGTTTTGAATGTTGAAAGGTAGAAAACTGGCAGGTTTGAAACTCATATACCAATAAGATGGGACAATCCAAGTCCAAAATTGATAGCTGTCACCTGCGCTCTTGATAATTGTTTATTAAATTCATTCCGATGGAAAGCTTATTATGTGCCAAACCCTGTTCAAGGAGCCCCAGCTCTCACAGAGTGCCAGGCCCGTTGAAAGGAGAAGCATTTATTAGCCTGTTTATAAAGCCCGGCTTCCATCTCTGCACTTTCTAGGCACCACGCTCAGTTTTTCATGACTGCTTTACCGATGAGGAAAACCAAGGCGCAGGCTGGTTGAGAAACATGCTTGATGTCACAAAGCCAGGGAGTGTTGTTGGGACTGGGACCAGTTTGTCTTAAACTTGGTCACCCAAGATACTTTCAATCTAAATTAAGCTATCAAAGAGAGACTTTCTTTTATTTTGCTATTTCTCTAAGAAACTTGCCCCAGGGATCTTGTTAAAATGTAGATTCTAGTTCCCTTTCTTGGGGAAGAGGCCTGAGAGTCTGCATTTCTAACAAGCGATGCTGGTTTTGCTGGTGAAGTGTGTAACAATCTGGATTGTGAAGAGTGAGGGGAAAGTGTGGAGAAATGGGAAAAGGTTAGATGGCATGGGAGGGCCCGGGATCAGGTCCCAGCCCTCTGTCCTCTTGTGCTTTGTCAGTTGACCTCTCCGGGCCTCAGGTTCCTTGTGGGTAACATGGGAGGTTTGAATGAGATACCTGAAGCCTCTCTTCTGCCCTGGTAGCTTGCACTGTCTATGGAAATGTCATTGTCTTTTACAAAGCCTAGTTGAGGCAGAGCCCTCAAATTAATTTAGATTTCAAAAGGTAACAAGAGAATATAGTTTTAAAAAGTGAGATTTAAAAACAATCCTGTTATAGAACATTTGGAAAGTATAGAAAAGTAACAAGGAAGAAAAAACAACCATCCATCTCTCACCCCAAAGACAACCTATGTTTGAACACTTGGCCTATTTTCTTTTATTGTTTTCTAAGGAAACTTTGTTTTACTTTTTTGTCTGCATAGTTTTGGTCGTACAGGAGATGTAGTCTTTATCTGGCTATTTTTTCATTTAGCATTACAAAATAACTTTTACATGTTTTTATAAATTTGTATTTAATGGTTGCTTCATATTACATTCTATGACAGTGTCACAGGTGGGCACAGGTAACCAGATTCTTGGTGATCGGGGACAAAGAATTAAACTGAACACACAGAATTTATAGCAGAAAGAGAGAGAGCAGATTTATTAGGCGATAGTACACTCCACAGAACATGGGAGCAGACCAACTCCAAGCAGAGGCTGACCTCAAGGGCTGGAGGGATTCTATTCTTACAGGGCAGATCTTTCCTGGCTAGTTTTGGCGGGTGTTTATTGCGCATGTAGAAGTAGTTATATTATTTTAAAGCTACTGCACATGTGGTCTCCCATGATTTTCCTTGATTGGCCACCAGGGCAGGGGGCCCTACAATGTTAATTTATTATAATGCTCTCATAATGAAGCAGGGGTCCTGTAGCATCTTCTGCGCAGGTGCATTCACTGTGATTCAACCCCTTTCCAGAAAGCAGGAACAACCGGTTTTAGAACAGGGCCTCTGTCCTGTATCGAAGTCCTGTATCTTAGCCCTGGGGCTCCTCCAGAGTTTCCTCCCTCCTGACTATCTCCTGCCTGGACAGTTCACAGTATATGTAACCTTACTTCTGTTGTTGGCTATTTGTTTCTAATATTTTGCTATTTTATATAACTACTGTGTTTATGGCATTCCCTTTAGATTCTCATTTAGCCAAAGGTTATAAAAAATGTGAAGCTTATGGAGACATTTTTAACAATAATAGTCTCTCTTTGCTAAGTGAAAATCATCAGGAAAATTTATCAGTATAGGGACAGATTAATAGATATTACCACATCTGGGGAAAATACTCTTAGTCCACTAAAAGTAATAATAATAATTATTATGATAGCCAATCAGTGTTGTCTGATCTGTAGGTCCTAGGCACTGTGCAAAGCTTATCATTGTCATTTTACAAATGAAGAAGACTTGCTTGATGTCACACAGCACGGAGTCAACTGAGTTGGGGCTTTGAACTCAGTCAGTCTGATGCCAAACCCTGTGATGCTCTGAACCGAGGCAGGTGCCTGACGGTGGTCTTTGACTCCTGTGGCAGCACCATCTAACCAGGCCTTGACCAAGTCTCTGGAATCAGAATTGTAGTAGAGCTAGGAACCTATCTCCTTCTTTAGTTTCCCCAGGTAATTCTTTTATGTATTTATTAAAACTTTTTTTTTTGGTTTAAATTGTGAAATATATGATCCATGCAACAAGTTTTATAAAGCATGTGCACAGTTAAGAAAAAGTAACAAAGTGAACAGCTGTGGGCCCACCACACAGGTTAACTTGCTGGATGTTGGGAAAGGAGGAAGAGGAGGAGACAGGAGGGAGGCCGACCCAGGTTGAAGTCAGCTGGGCGGAGACCCTGAGTGCCCTGGGCCCTGCCTGCTGCAGGGGACCCTGAGGAACCCTGGCTTTGGGAAGAGACAGCACAGAGGAAGAAAGGGCCTCCAGAACCTGGCGTGACAGCCAGGTACACCAGTGAGGAGGGGGGAAAGAATCTCAAGCAGCTGCTGCCACTCTGTCTGCGCAAACGCTGGCTCCAATTCAAAGGAAAACCTGCTCAGAAAAACACAGCTACACAGGGACATGCACACACCATGGCCCCAGCAAGTCCTGACTTTCAGCATACTGAAGGCCCTTCCCGCACTTGCCCCGCATCTGTGGTTTGTTCCTGGCTCCCTCAGCAGCCCAGCCTTATCTCTGCTTTGCAAGGCCTCCTGGGCTGAAAGAGGAACACTCTGCTTCACTCAAGATAGGAGAGAACCATCTAGATGACTGCCCGAATTTTCCCCAAGCCTTGACACCCCCCTCCCCGCCCCCCCCAGGATTTCCCAGGGAGCATCCTGAGTGAAGCTTATCTGTGAACCATCAGGGCACCATCCAGTTGCCTGAGCGTTGCAGTTACTTAACAAACAGTATCAAATCACCCTAAAAGGCACCCATTTTAAAGGTACAATTTGATGAGTTTTGGCAAATATGTATGCCTGCCTAACCAGACTTAAAGTCTTCCTAAATGCATAATTTCTGTGGGTTTTGAGCCTATGAATTGAAAACATAACATTGCTTTCCAATCAGTGAACAAGATAAACTAACAGCCACCAGGGAGGATGGGCGTTTGCTGGTCAGACTGTAAGGGAAACCTTTGTGTAGTTGGTGGATGGAACTGGAAGGGAGCCAGTGATGCCCATTCTCCATCTGGATCCACATATCTTTCCGAAGTGACTTTTTAGTTATCAGAACCATCAAACCAAGTATTGAGAGCAAATGAACTCAGAACCAGGCTTCTGAATTGTTGCATCACCAAATGCTAATCAAGGTTTTCAAAAACAATGAAGCACATTTAATCACGTTGTCACTCACTAAGAATATCATTTATTCATACTTGGGTGAGAGCAAAATGATTGTTTTGTTAAAAAATAAGTTATCAGAAAAACACTTGGGAGCCTCTCCTGTACCCATTTGAAAGCTACCCCTCCTCCTGCCATCTGGAAATTACTATTCTAATTTTTGTGTTCTTCATTCCCTTGCTTTTCTTGATAGTTTTACCACCCTGGAAAGGATCCCTGAGTCATATAGTTTTGCTTCAAAAAATAAACCCAAATCCAGCCCCATCAGGAAACAGCAGTGAAGCCACTAATACATAAAGGCCCCCTGGAGGAGACAAGCTGAGTGCGGTGTGGGCCAGGGTCAGGATCTGGATTCCCCAAGAGGGTCCGCCTTCTTGGGGAAGGAAGGTTCAACCTTCGGGGAAATCAGTGGGCAGGGTCCCGGGAAGACTGCTAATCACAGTGAGGACAAATGGTCAGGGCTATGGTTTGAACATCAGGCAAAACCATGGCTGGGAGAGGGGTTGCTTTCTATTTTGACTTCTTAGCTCATTAGGACCTTCTTCAAGTTCTTAGGAAAAGGTTAACATGGCACTCTCCTCAGGGAAGAATGAGTATCTTCTGTTGATCTAGGCGTTAGGGGAATGGAGTCTTACCAGCTAATGGTCATCAAGGTAAACGAAATACAAATTCAGTGTGAACTGGCCCAGGCTGGCCCAGGCAGCCTGGACTCAGGGTTTCCGCACCTCGTGCCGATTCAGACCTCCTGCCCTCTATGTGGGAGCGTGGTGGTTGTTGGAAATTCCCTTCATCGCCGTCCTGTTTGTATCTTCTGTTTCCTAGGCTTTGCGGCTTCCCCTTTCTTTGTAAATTCTCTTGTTTTTGTGGAGCACATCTGTCAGTAACTTTTAGAGCAAGGGTACGTGGGAGGCATAATTTTGAGTCCCCGCGAGTGTGTGAATTTCTTTAGTCCACCCTCCACACTTGATGGTGTATCTGGTGTGGAGTTCTAGGTTGGGGAAATCCTTCACAGCTTTGAACACATCGCTTTGTTTCTGTTTGCTCTTCATGTTGCCGCAGGTTTTTCTTATTCCTGATCCCTCGAATAGGACTGGTTTTTGCTTTCTGGCAGCTGGTAGAATCTTCTGTTTTTTCCAGTGTTCTGAAAGTTCACAGAGGTGAGCCTGGGCGTGAGTCCGCCTTCACATGGTTTGCCAGGTTTACTGGGTCCCTTCAGTCCAGCGAATCATGTTCAGTTCTGGAATTACTTTGTTGACTTCCTTTTCTCTATCATCTATGTTCTCTTTTTTGATACTTCTGTTGTTTGGATGCCAGACCTAGATGGTCCTCTCTACTTTCCCTTTTAAAAAAACAGACTTTATTTTTAGAGCAGTTTTCGATTCACAACAAAATGGAGAGGAAAGTACAGAGTTCCCATAGACCCCTGGCCCCCTGCATGCACAGCCTCCCCAGTGTCATCTTGTGGCACCCGACGTACATGTGTCACAACCAATAAATCTTCATCAACACACCGTTGTCACCAAAAGGCCATAGTTTATATTAGGGTTCACTGCATGGATTTGGAAAAATGTGTACTCCCATGTATCCATCATTACGATGTCATACAGAATAGTTTCACTGCCCCCCAAATCCTCTGTTCCCCAGTTATTCATCCTTCCCTTTCCTCTAAACTCGGACAACCACCGATCTTCTCATCTTTTTACTTTTTTGTCTTTTCCAGAGTATCCTATAGTTGGAACTATACTGTATGTAGCCTTCTCAGATTCGCCGCTTTCACTTAGCGATATGCATTTAAGCTTCTTCTTTTTTTTTTTTTTTGTGGCTTGATAGTTCATTTCTTTTTAGTGCGAAATAGTCTTCCATTGTTTGGGTTGTCTATTTATCCGTTTACCTACTGAAGGACATCTTGGTGGCTTCCGAGTTTTGGCAGTTATAAATAAAACTACTGTAGACTTCTGTGTGCAGATTTTTGTGTGGACGTAAGTTTTCAACTCATTTGGATAAATGTCCTCTGTTAAAATTTTTTTCTTTCTTGCTTTTTTTTTTTTTTAAATCTATCCTGCTCTGGTTTTTGCTTTATTTTTCTGAAAAAATTATCATAGCTCTAACCTCAAATCTTTTTATTGAATTTTAATTTGTATTACATGTCTTAATTTCTAAACATGTTTTTGTTGATTCCTTTTCTGAATGTTCCTTTTTATAGCATTCTGTTCACGTTTTGTGAGAGCAGAACAATTTCTCTCGTCTGTCAGAGGATGTGGTGGGTGAGTTGTCACTGGCGTCTGCCATCACACCTAGCACCATCTTGGCCCCAGGGTGCTTTTTCTTTTGGTTGCTTTTGTCCTCATCTTCCACTTCCAAGGTTCTCTGATGCCTCGTGAATTCCCAGCTGAGTCCAATGTACCTGAAGGTTTGAGAACCATTGCTAGAGCGTCTCTCAGTCTCTCTGAAGCTCATCTCTGCTGAGGTCCCACAGAGAAAAACAACACACACCTCAGTACTTTTCCCCTGAAGAACCAGAGCTTTTCTCTCCCACTTAAAGGCGCAACACTTTTCTTGAGGGAAATGTAATATGACAGTAGCCTTAGAGGTGGTTCCACAAAGTGTCCCGTCCACGCCCTACTCCCCTCGTGTGTTTATTTGTACCAACTTACAGCCCCGCACCTTTGCCAGTGCCCCTGTCATTCCTGTTTGGGTTGGAGCGAAGTCTGGCACCTGCCATCAGGAACCTGATGCTGACCTTGGCTCTCCTTCCCTGCTGGGCAGACTTAGGCCAACGTCCTGGCCCAGAGCAGAAACGACAGCCCTCCTGGGGCAGCACGCCCTGTGCAAGGCCAGGCCATCTTGCCATTGTATCGCCGCTCCAAACAGGAAGGCGTGTGTTTGTGTAGGGTACGGAGTGCGTGGAAAGGGAAAGGGAACCCAGGGGCATGGGGCGTGAACCCAGAAGGGGGAAATCAACTCATATTTACAAGGGGCTGTATTTTCTTTTCAAATCAAGATGCATTTTTATTTCAGCAACATGTAAAAGCGTAGATCTTGCTGTGTATTTGATTAATCTCTCTATCATTTGGTCATTCAAAAGATATTTACAGACTTTCTGTTGCGTATCTGAGAATGGGGCGTATGCACATATGAAGAAGGGTGACTGCAAAGAGCGGGGATAATAATGATGGTGACAACAGCAGTGGTTTCCAAGTACTAGGTCCTTACTGTATCCGTCACGGACTTGATGTGTGCTTTCTCTTTTAAGTCTCAAAATTCCTTAAGAGGTTGAGCTTTATTAAAATTACCATTCTTTTCTTTATATATGAGAAAACGGTGACTTGGACAGTTTGCCCAGCGTCACAGCTTACACCAATGTGATGCAGGTGATACATTTCAGAGCCAGGATTCAAGCGAGCCCATGTCTGGGGGTGACTCCATAGCCCACAATCTTCACCATCACACCACATGACCTACATGTAGATTGTTATTCAATTTTGAAGGAAGCGTCTGTCCGCTTGGATGCTCTCATTAACTTAGACCCAATAGCCCCCGATTTGGACACGCTAACCGTGCCAGCAGACCCCCTGTGTCAGTTAGCCACTGTCAGAGGAAGGCCATGCAACGAACTACTCCTAGACCCTGTGCCTCAAAATAACAGTGCTTTAATCTCCAGGATCGGCAGGTGGGTGGAAGCTCTGCCTCAGGCTGTGGTAGCTCTGCTTCCGTGGGGCTGGGCGGGGCTGGTGTGAGAGGCTCTACTGTGAGCTGCACACCGTGTAGGCTTGCTTCCCGGCCCAGGTACTCTCCACGTGAGTTCATTCTGAGCCTCAGCATGAAGGGACAACAGTTACCTGGGGCTGGGCAGGGGGATGGGGGGGGGCTCTTTTGGTGGCAATGGCAGAAATGCAGGAGGGCGCATCTAACTGGGCAGACACACTTCATACCCCTGTTTGTGTCATGTGTGCAACCATGCCATTGTCCAAAGCAAGTCACTTGGTTGAGCCCAAGGTCAAGGGGCAAGTTACCTGGCAAAGAGCGTGGGGATGCCGTGGTGGTGATGAGGAACTGATGCCGTTGATTCAGTCAGCCACAGCTGCCCAGATCTAACAGCTGCCTGCCCAGTATGTTTGTAAGCTAATGTGTGTGTATGTCCATGCAGTTTATGGAGTTAGTATTATAAAAATTATAGAAGAGTTATGTGTACCACATTGTAAAAATATAGAGTTTAGAGGCTAGTGGGAGAGGTAGAGGATAAAAAAAGATAAGAACAACTACAAAAGGGGATGATAGAATTTATTTAATAGACTCCGGGCCTAGAGAATGTAGGCACATGATAAGTCTCTTGGGATAAATTTGACATATTTCTATAGTTTAAACAAGTTGTTGCCTTGTCCTTGAAGTTTCTTCACCTTGCAGGGTTTGAAATCACATCTTACCCTTTTAAAACAGTATTCAGTGTGACAATGTGGAGACTCGGTGATGTCGGCTTTATCGCTGACCCTTAAAGACCTTCAAATCAATTAAAACCATAGGAAAATAGTCTTAGGCACTGCAACACCATCTTTTCCCATGTCCAGTGGATTCCTGGCAACTTCTAGAATAGTTAACCTTGGTGGTCTTGAGTTTCTTCCTCTTGACCTTGGTTGTCCCTGGTTCCGCTCTTTACCCTGCCACCTTGCGGATTTTGGGGGCATTGCGTCTTCTGTGAGCCGTGCTGACTCATCGCATTGATAGGGCTGCGGCTTTTCCTGGGAACAAGGGTAGGGGGTAGGAGAGACCTCTCCCTACCAGAGTGACGCTCACTATAAGATGACTTTGCTTTTTCAGTTTTCCTATAGTCTCCCCTTTTGGGACAATATCCTCAGGGACCCAGCCAGAGGACATATGAATGGTCATGCCAGCATCATACCTGAAGGGCTCTTTCCATCCGAGACCTTGAACCAGCACCCTAAGGTGGGATACAGGCCCTTCATTTTCTCTACTAGTATCTCTCCAGTGCACTAGAAGTTCCTCCCTCCCTCCCTCCCTCCCTCCCTCCTTCCCTCCCTCCCTCTTGTCCCTCCCTCCCTCCCTCCTGTCCTTCCCTCCCTCCCTCCTGTCCTTCCTTCCTTTCTATTATGAAAGTAATACAAGCTTAGTTAGAGCTTACAGTCCAGTGGAGGAGACAGATTTAAAAAAGTCAATATGTAGACAATATTTGCACATTAAGGTGAGTACTATGAGAGGGACAGTAATGGTGGTGGGGGCAGGGAGCCTTCCTTAAGCAGGCTGGTAAAGGCAGGCTTGCCTGAGCAAGAGAACTTTCACATTGAAACCTGAAGGGTGAGAAGGACCCAGTCATCGAAAGAGGAAGAGAATGTGCAAAGATCTTCAGGTGGAAAGAGCTTGTGAAGTTGAAAGTAACAAAGTGTGGCGAGGTTGGAGTGAGCTGAGGGGAGTGGTCCCAGAGGGGTTGCAAAGGACAGTAGGCACAGGGAATACAGGGTCTTTATTTTAACTGAATGTATCGGGGTGACATTGGTTCCCAAAACCATAGTTTCAAGTGGACAGCTCAACAAAACACCATCTGCACACAGCGTCATGCGCCCGTCGCCCCAGGCAAAGTCTCTTTCAGTGCAGGGTCCTGTAGTGCACGGTAAGCGTTCTGACTTGGTTCCAAGTCCAGTGAGAAAATAAAGAAGTATTCCCATTTTTTTCTCTTCAAAATGGTTTTTATTCGACAACTGCAAATAAGGGTAATATTCAAAGGAGACCAGTAAGCCTCATCCTGATAAATAAGGCATTTCAAACTTCACCAAAAATAACATCTTTTGTACGTTTGACTACACTTGGCTGATGCAGCCCTCATTAGGTTCACCCCCAAATCAGTACAGCATCGTCCCCTTACTGGCAGCTTGGCTTTCCGCAGGTTGCTATACGTGGTCGGTAACGGCCCAGAAAATACAAAATGGAAAACTCCAAAAACAAACCATTCTTAACTTTTATTTTATTTCATTATCTTTAAAACATGTCAGATTTATTTTTCCTTTTCTTTTTAAAAATTTTATTTTATTTTTCACTTATAGTTTGCATTTCACGCTTCTTTGATATTCGCTTCTGGTATACAGCACAGCAAATTACACATTCGCACAGGTGACAAAATGAAGGAGGATTCTTACGCAGAGAAATGATGAGGTCCAATTTATATATTATATTTCTGTTTCAGAAGATCGTCATTGCTGTTGCATGGAGAATGGACCAAAGTGAACAGGGAGGGAGGCTGGGAGACCATTTGGGAACCTGGGTGGGAGGTGGCAGTAGCCCGGACTCGGGTGGTGGCTGCAGAGATGGGAGAGTCTAGACCCACGCTGGTCAGTGTGGTATCAACAAGCCACATGTGGCTACTGAGCCCTTGAAATGTAAGTGTAAAATACACACCAGACTTTGAAGACTTGGTACAAAAAAGAAGAATGTAAAATATCTCATTAATAATTCGTTTATCTTAATTACATATTGAAATGATAATATTTGGATATTTCATGTGGAATAAAGTATAACAGAAAAAGTTTCACCTGATTTTTAATTTTTAAAAATGTGGCTACTAGAAAAATGTAAACTACCCATGTGGTCTGCATCCATGGCTCACATTGTGTTTTAATTGGAAGCATTGATGTAGACAAAAGTTACTGAATTAAAAAATACTTTAGAGTAAAATTACTTTGGACACTAGAAACTTGTAGCTAGGTCCAAGTTTTTTTCTGGTCCACAGAAGCTGTTTATCTGATATAACAAAACGATACAGTCAGTGTTTGATTCAATCACAAAGAGGAAAAGAATTGAATACATTGGCAATGCATCTGAAAAAACCGGGACGTTTAATCTTACATATATGTTTCTAAAATAATGCCCCTAAACCCCAGTTACTGAAAACTTTATGAACACAGAAGGATGTTACTAGCAACAGAATACATAAAACCAAACATCTAATCTTGGGCAAATTAACACACGAGGCAACTTTGCTAATAATGCATGAGTTTTTTTCTTGCTTGCAAGCCCTTCAGACTATCTTTATACCAACGACGTGGGCAGAGCATTTAGGTTTCGTATCGGTTACACAGCATTAGCATGAACTCAGACAGCTGTAGAGAGAGCGCTGTTTTCGTTTGAGCTTGCAAAGGAACCCCGGAAACATCAGATCATGTCTCTGAATTGGGAATTTTATCCCAAAGAAAAAGCCACACACCTTTCAGGAGTATTTTTATAGTACATGTATTTAACAATCTTTTGTGCGACATTGGTAGGTGATGTAAGTGTAAAAGGACTTCGGCTTCCTGAGATTTTATCCTTTGTGACAACAATGAGTGCTGAGTACGGCTGCGTAGAGTCTACCGACAGCACTTTGCACCAGGCCCTCTGGGGGCTTCACAGGCAGGGCACCAGGCTCTACTTCTGCATCCTTAATGTGTGACCTTGGGCGCAGTGTTGCCTGTGTGAATCTCACCTCCTGATCTGGGAAGTGGAGATGGAGAAGGGTGGGCAGTGCTAGCCGCCATGTGGTTCGTGCCTCATCCCTCATTTGAATCACACCCCACAGGATAGGTGCTGTTACCTCCTTTTTTACAGGAAACCGAAGTTCAGAAAAGGCAAGTGACCCACTGAAGGTTATGTTGCTAGCTTCAAAGTCAGCTAAAAAGATTCTTTTCATCCTCTTTATGCCCCTTGCTAGTTTCCCTGCCTGCCTCTGAATTTATTGAGAAAGTCAAATTAGATTGGTGAATGGGCTTTGGGAGAATGTCATAACATAGGCAGATGTAAGAGATTACTAATTCCCGGTGAAACAGTGGGTGCTACCGGAAGCTGCCGATGAGAACTCGGACTTCTGGATGACGACGTGTGTATATATCTGTTTAAGTGACATGGATGTCACCTGTCGCTTTCTCAGATTCAAGCTCTGAAAGCCGTAACAAAGGGACAACTTCCTGCCCCGGGATGAACATGCACAGGAATTCAGAGGAAAATATTTTCGTGGTCGTATTAACAACTCAGTGTCAGGTGTCCTGAGCATCACATGGCCGGTGCTGTTAGAGCACAAACAAGCCTTGGGCGGGACGCCGCTTCCTTCAAGTAGGCTGGCTCCCCGAGGGGGCGACCCACTCTGCAGCGGGCGGAGAGGAGCCGAGGCAGGATGAGGACGTTCCTGGTGCTCGTGCTGTCTGTCGCCTTCCTGGCTTCCTTCTCGGGTGAGCGTGGACTCCAGAAATGCAGCCTGTTTCTGTGTTCACGTGATAAACTGAAATAAGTCTATTTGTGGCTTTTAAGGTGTTTTTTTTCCATTTCAGATAAGATGTATGTTATTTGTGTAAGTATCTATAAATGTATAATGTATAATAATTCAATAATTTTTTTTTCTTAGAGCAGGCACCTAGAATTGCTATTGTTAGGGAAAAAGTCTTTTTTTAAATATTTCAATGTGTATGAACACTGACTCTCAAAAAGGCTGATAAACCTTCAACTATGCCTCCTTTTAGAGTTCATATGAGATTACCAACGTTTGGTAGATATATTTGATGGTATCTTTTAGAGTTTGTGTGTGATTATCAAAAGTTAATATAATGTTATCATCAAAATATATCTTTTGAGGGACCATGGGTGATGATGAAGTTTAACATAATCTTGTTGTCGTGGAGGGCCTTCCGATAACAATTTTAACTTGATCTAAGGTGCTGGGATTTTAAAAAATCCCACAGAGCAGACCTACGTGGTGGGAAACACACTGACCAGAGAACTGAAGAAAATATGATTTAAAAAAACAGCGAATTAACACCCACTTCTAGAGGAAGGGCCGTTGCGGTAGGGGAACACGTTTAAGTGCAGGCTGGTCCCGAGGTAACCGTGTTAGAAACCATTTGGAATTAATTCCTCCCCGAGCCGTCTGGAATGCCATGTCCTCTGGGACCGGTCCCCGTGAAAGAACTTTTGTGTTTTGTCTGAAGTTGAACTTGCTAATCATTCGCCTTGCACTGTGAACTCATGTGCCCCACGCGTCCCTAAGGCCCTGTCCTGACTTTTTCAGGGGCCTCCCCGATTGTGACGGAAAAGGAGGCCAAGCAGCTCCTGCGGTCCAGGCGCCAGGACAGGCCAAGCAAACCCGGGTTCCCCGACGAGCCCATGCGGGTGAGTGCTGGGCTCCGGCTTTTTAAAGGGGAAGTGCGATCACGCCACGTTCCTTCCAGAGGAGACCAAACTGCGTGCTGGTCCCAGCCCAGCGAGGGCGGCAGGATTGAGGTTCTGTGAGAGACTCAGGCATGAGGTGACCTCCACCTGTCACGGAAGCCTCAACTCCTCCGGAAGGGCAGGTTCCTTCACCTACTGCTCGCACAGTATTTAGAATGCAGACAGGGGGACTCCCGGGTGCTGCCCGGGGACTCTGAGTAGCTGCTGGGTGGTGCCCCTGCATGGGGAGCCGTGGAGCTGTGCCCTGTAGCTGGTGCCGAGCCCACCTTCTCTGTCTTCCCCCTGGGCACCGCTGGGCACCGCTGGGCACCGCTGGGCAGGCAGGGCCGGCGTCCTTGCTCAATGGCACCCTTTCTGGGCAGGCAGAATCTCTGCTCCCGTGGCCTGTGGGGCCCTGCCCGTACCTTGTGCCTCTGATTCTGGTCTTTGGCTTCAGCTCTGCCCTGTGGGTTTGTGGCGTCTGCAGGCCCTCCCCTGTCTCCATCTTGTGATTCCTGATGAGTGGTACTAGAACCTGCCGCACTGGCTCCAGGCCAGTTCTGGCCTGGCCTGTCCTCCCTCTGCGTCACGGGAATAATGACATTCCTGTTATTTGTGTCCTGCCCGGGGGAGGGAGAGTCGCAGTGACCCAGGTGAAGTGAGCGTGTCTGGGAAGCTGCGTCTGTGCCCTGGGCTAGCCTCTCACCTTGCGCCCGCTTCAGCTCCAAGTTCACCCTCTTCTCATGGGTCTCCATGCCAGGTCTGGAGGGATCTGTAACAGCATTTGCGTTCACTCCCTGAAGAACCATGTGGGTCATTTGATTAGCTCATTTAAAAGGCTTTTATTAAGATGGTGTATCGCACACAGTGATGAAGACTTCGGACTGTCTGGGTTCAACATGCTACCCCCCCCCACTGCACCCCTTCCCCCCTGCCAACCCCTTCGTAACGGTGTGACCTTGGGGGTGTTTCCTCACATTTCTGCGTCTCAGGACCCTCATCTATGCAACGGGCGTAACAACAAATATTATTACTTACATTATTGTACTAATATAATGACGATAAGTAACAATGTAAAACAACTGCTTTATGAGGTTAATATAAACTAATTCATAGGAAGGCACTTAGAACTGCACTCAGCAAACAGCAAGTATTCCATCGAGTATTAAGTACCAGGGCCCCGGTGAGGTGCCTGGGTTTTTGCTCAGAGTTCGGTGGCAGAAACAGAGAACTCAGCGAATGACTGTTGTGCAGTGCGGTTTAGAAAGGAATCAAGGTCCTGTGGCTGTGGACGCGGCTTTGTTTCCTTTGGTAGAAGAAATTGGAGGGGGCACAGAAAGTGTAAGCGCAGGAAGGAGGGGCACTGGGAGGTGGGCAGGGGCAAGGTCAAGAAGGACTGGAGTCTGTTCGGCTTTGTCTTGTGCTCAGTAGAGGACAATTGAAGGATTTGTTAAGTAGGGCTGGGCGGGGGTGGGGATTGGGACTTTACACAGATGGTCTGGGAAGTAGTGAGAAGAGAAGAGGCTCTGGATTAAAGTCTAGGGACACCCGCGCTCAGAGGTGGGCAGAGGAAGAGGAACCTGAAGGAGCTGTGAAGGAATTCAGGGAGGTTTAGGGGGAACCAAAAGAGTGTGGGGGTCAAGCATGGGGGAAGAGGGTTTAGGGGGCGTGGGCATGGGTGTGGGCAGGATGCCTGGCTCCAGGGTCCCTGGGGCTCTCACTGGTACAGGCAGGAAGGCACCATTTCCATGAATCAGGAAGCCTCAGACCCCTGGCTCCTCGCTCCCTGTGCTGTAGGATGTGAGCCCATGAAGCACTTCTACCTGCCAGCCCCTGAGCTCCCTGTCTTCCACCTTTGACCTTGACTTGAGTATCTGGGCTGTATGCAGCGGCCACAGAAGGCCTTCCCAGAGCAGGTTGGAAGGCCCTGGCCAGCTGTCAGAGTGGAGCTGACTTCCTTTCTGTGCTCCGTGGGAGCTGTCAGGGGGCTTTACGCCGGGAGTGATGTGATTAGAGCTGGTTTACTGGACTTGGCCTCTGAAATGCTGGCCTTCAGATACCCACGCACGGTAAATGGAAAGCGACATTTTTGGACACACTATTGCACCTCCCTGCCATGGTACCCAGGAGACAGACAGGTGGGCTGGGACAAATAAGCAGAGGGAGTGATCTTGGGCAACCGCGGGTGCCCTTGGGAGCGGAGCCCAGAGACTCGCACACTCACCACCAGCTTGAAATTACCAAGAGATGGCTAAGTTGGGCTCTTTCACTTTTGCTTTTCCCTTTGGAGGGCCTGTGCAAAACAAAACCCTTTTTGAGAGGGAGGGCATGGGTGGGGGGCAATGAATGATGCTTTGGGGGTGGGTATTAAGAATTCAAAACGAAAACAAGTATGAAGATTTGCAATGGTCTCTCCCCAAATGCATCTATTAAGCAACGTTTCTCATTTTGACACTTGGCTTAAATATTAGCAGATGTTGGCGTCTGTGGAATTACAGGCTTTTTGGAAGTAGGTTCGGGGCTAGGGAATTGGATGTATTTTGCCGATTTCTTGCAACAAGTGTTCTTTTCTGACTGTGTGGTGGGAGGGACAGAATGCTATTTGAAAGATCGCTGAGGTGTCCTGCGTTTGGGAAGGGCTGGTGTGCACCCAGAGGAGTGTGAGCACCTTGTTGGCACCTTGCTGGTGGAAGGTAAGGCCCCAGTGGAGGTGGTGAGAGAGACCAGAGACATACTCTGGGGAAGAAAGCAGGAGGGGCTTTGGAGCTCTGAAAGCAGCTGGGGAGGAAGAGGATGAAAGGTGCAGTGGTGGGGGATGGACAGGGGCGGGGGGGTGTCAGAGAGAGAGAGAGGGGGGTAGGTGGCAGGATAGGGGCTCAGAGACATTCCCTGTGGTAGGAAGTAGATGATACAGTTATGTCATGGCAATGCCTGACGTTGAGTTTGAAGTTGTTTCCCACTTTGTGCTGCTACTATCCTCTGCAACCTCCAGACCTTAGAAAAAGTCTGCTGGACACGGCAACCTTGTGTTAGCCAGTCTTTGGAAGAATGAGGAGGGATGGCAGGGGTGTGGGGTGAAGGTGGCTGACCAACCACGAAGGAAAGCGCTCGAATCTGGAAGCTGCGGGGGTGGAGAGATGGGCTGTGAATCGAATTCAGGAGGAACACGGCCCCCAGCCTTCAGAGATGTGGGGGGGGGGGTGGGTTCTCCGGGGCGGCACAGGAACGGGGTGGGCGCTCCCGGTGGGCCAGGATTCCGTTGTGACACCCATCTGGGACATCTAGGTTTCAGGTCAGGCGACTTTAGGTTCTACTGTAGGACTCGCTACTTCGGTTCCTGAAGACACTGTGGAGCACTCTGGGTATGAGGAAGCCTCAAGAGCATGATAGAGGGGAAAAATCACCTGGGGAAAAACCGATGAAGACGGGGCTGTGTGGAAGCAAGGGCTGGGTTTGTGTTTAGAGGGAAGAAGGTAGAACACGTATTCTGAGCTTTCCCTGGACATGTCCTCACTCATGACTGTGCGCATGTTGATTTTCAGGGTTTGGGTCTAAACCCTTGTGACAGATATGTGGTCCCAGACCAGCCTCCAGGCTCGTGGAGCCCCAGGCTCCTCCCCATAGCTCCCGAAGGTGATGCTGCCCCTCCACAAGACCCCCGTGACCTGGGCACACATCAAAATTTAAGAGTGCTGACCTAGGCAATGGCAGAGGCGCCTCTTGGCCTCTGTTGCTGCAGCTCCTGGGGACCAGGAGCCAGCCCTGGGCTGCTTTGTTTTGGCACGATTGATCTCTCCCCTTCCTGTGGCCACTCTCCCAGAACACCTCGTGCCCATCCCCTGCTTCTCCTCCTGCTCTGTGGTTTCTGTGGCTCTGTCTCTTTTGCGAGATTCTTAGCCCCTGACAGTCCTTTAAACGTCCAGGGCCCCAGAGCTCTGTCCTCCACCTCGTCCCATCGTGAGAGTTTCTGTGCCACCTCTGTGCCGATGGTCGCACACTCCCGTCTCTGGCCTGACCTCTCCTGTGAGCTCCAGGCCCCTGTTGCAACTGCCCACTCGACAGTTCGCACTGGGCAGTTCGGGCCTGACAGCCCCTAGTGGGATTCCTGAGGGTGCCCTCATAACAGCTGCTGCCCTTGCCTGACACATGGCTCTAGGTGTGCCACCTCCTTCTGGTTGCGTGGGCCCCAAATCTAGGCTCAGACTCCCTCTCATCCTCCACCGCCACCACCAGAATCCCTAGAGTGGACTGAGCCATCCTGTCTTACCCCGTCTCCTGTTTCCTCTTTGGATCCTCAGTGCCTTTTGCTAACAGAGCAGATGGAGTCTGTTCTTTAACCATGTACGCTAGAGGCCCCCTGCTCTGCACAAAACCTTCTAGTGACTTTGCGTCTTACTCCGAATAAAATCCATACTCCTACAATGGCTTACAGGGCCCTGGAGCTCTGTCCACTCCCTCTGTCCCCACTGCAACTTGCTTTTTCTCATGCAACGGTGTGTTTCATTCCAGCTCATTTTTAACTGGCGCACAGTACACCTGTATCATGGCATGACTGGCATGTTTGCATCCCCTCACCCCCCTGCAGTTTGTATGTTGAAATCCGAGTTCATAAGGTGATGGTTTTAGGGGTGGGGCCTTTGGGAGGTGTGAGGTCATGAGGGCAGAGCTCCCAGTGAATGGGGCTGGTGCTCTTAAAAACGTGGCTCCACAGAGCTCCTTCTCCCCCACCACCACGTGTGGACACACGAGACGTCTGCAACCCCAAAGTGGGCCCTCGCCCGGCCATGCTGGCACCCTGATCTCAGACTTGCACCTCCAGAACTGTGAGCAATACATTTCCATTGTTTACCAGCCTCCCAGTCTGTGGCATTTTGTTACAGCAGCACCAACAGACTGAGACCTATTACAGCTCAGTTTGTCCAGTTATTCCTGGAACAGTGGCCATTTCAGTCATTTCCACTGGGGATGAAGGTCCTTGCACACGTGTGTAATTCACTGGGGTTGATGATGAGACAAGGAATCACTGAATCAGAGGGTACTGCTCAGTTGCCTAATTGCCAAACTGCCAAACTGCCAAGGTGCCTGCAGCCACCCCCATGATAATGACCGTATTTTCTCAGTGACCAGATTTGGGGTAAATTCATGCTTGGATCTTCCTATGTTGTGCTGTTACTCGGTGCGTTGTTTTCCTGGGGCTGCTGTAACAGAATGCTGCAAGCTAGTGTGCTCGGAACAACAGAAATTTATTTTCGTGCAGTTTGGGAGGCTAGAGGTTTGAAATGGAAGAGTTGGCAGGATCGGTTCCTTCTGGGGCCTCTGAGGGAGAGTCTGTTCCCTGCTTCTCTCTGAGCTTCTGGTGGGTGGTGAAAATCTTTACCATTTCTTGGCTTGTAGCTGCATCGTGCCAGTCCCTGCAGCTGTCTTTACATGGCCTTCTTCCCTGTGCATCCCCGTGTCCACATTTCCTTCTGAGGATAGCATCGTTGGCTTCGGGGCCCGTCCTAATCCAGCATGAGCTCATCTTAACTGGATCACATCTGCAAGGCCCCGTTCGCAGGGACTAGGCAGACATGAATTTTAGGAGGACACTGTTCAACCCGGTATACCCCATTTTTATTTATTTATTATTTTAAAAAGATTTTATTTATTTACTTTTAGAGAGGAGGGAAGGGAGGGAGGAAGAGAGGGGGAGAAACTTCGATGTGCGAGGGAAATGGCGATCAGCTGGCTCTCGTACGTGCCCGACTGGTGCCGAGGCTGCCGGGCAGGCACGTGCCCTGACTAGGAATTGAACCAGTGACCTTTCGCTCTGTGGGGTAACACCAAACCAATGGAGCCACACCCGTCAGGGATCCATTTTTATTTTGAATAAACATATGTGTAATTGTCACAAAAACAACACAGGAGAGTGGTTAAGATCAAGGCAGCGGATTGTGGGGTCTGAACCTCAGCTCTGCATTTCCTGGCTATCGCATTTTGGCCAAGTTGCTTAAACTCTCTAAGTCTCAGTTTTCTCATCTATAAAATGGGATATGACAGTAAACCCACCTCACAGGCTCATTGTGAGGGAACACGTGCAAAGTGCTGGGCGCGCTGCCTGCTATTCAGCAATACTGTCAGCTCTCCTTCTTCTCCTTCTTCTTTTTAGTCATTCAGAGGTTTGTTTTATTTTCATTAGGGGTGGGGGAGGGAGAGAGGGGAAAAAAACCAACAACACTGATCAGCTGTCTCCTACATGCGTTCCAACCAGGGGTGGAGCCCACAACCTGGGCATGTGCCCGGATCAGGAATCGAACTGGCGACCTCTTGATTATGGGACGATGCTCCAGCCAACTGAACCACACTGGCTAGGGCTCTCATTCATCTTGCTTTTTAGAAGCAGCAGCTTAATAGATTATTTTTAAAATATATAACAAAATAAAACCCCCTGCGGCTCTTCACTGCTTATAGGACGAAGGCCAAGCCCTGGCCTGTGAGACTAACCAGCCTGGAACCACCACTCCGAGCGTTTCCTGCTGCCCCGCTGACGCTGCTTCTGCTCCAGCTTCCCAGGACTTTGCGCTGCTTTTCGACTAGGCCGTCCTCTCTGGGTCTCAGCATCTTCTGTCTCTGGCCTCAGCATCTTTTCACAAATGATTCCCTTTGCTTGCAGTACCTGTCTCCATTAGTTTGCCTGCTACCCTCCTCTTCATTCTCAGTGTTACCTTCTTTCTTTCCCCTGATTGGCCCTAGCCCCCTGATACACATGGAACAATGCTATATATTTAATAGGTCTGTCCATATGGATGTGCCTGTCTAGAAGTAGGTCTAGAAGTATAATCAGTTGAACGTTAACTGTATCATCACATTAGGAGACTAGGAATGCAGGTGGTGATTTAGGGAATTCTATAGTCAATGTTTGAATTTTAAACAACATATTAAAATTAAGCTGTTTGTATTTATTATAGAAAAAATGGAATCCAAGAAAGAGTCACAAGAAGAAAAAATAAAATCCAGTATAATCTTATTCCCTCTTTTCAAAGACAGCTTTGCCATTTTTGATGTATTGTCTTAGTCTTTTTGTGTGTATTTTTAAAAAATGGGATCATATGCTACCATTTTGTATCCTGGTTTTTCTCTTGATATTATAACAAACATACTTTCTCCTATTATTATAAACTCTTTATACCAAAATGATGCTGAATTATCCTCTTTTGTTAGAGAGTTGGATCATTTCCACCATTTTTCTATTGTAAACAACACTCTGGACATTTTTGTTCTAAAGCGCTTTTCGTATTTTCAATTCTGTGCTAAGGACATAGTCCCCAAAAACAAATTACTGGGCCCAAGGATATGAATAGTTTAAAACCTTTTGGTATTTATCGTCCAATTGCTTTCCAGAAGGCTTTAAAAAGATCAATTTATTCTCTTGTCCTCCAAGAGACTGTTTGAGTAGAGCTTTTATGGTGGGGGCATGATTATGGGGCCTCACACTGGGGACCAGTCGGCCATTTCTGGGGGCATGACTGGGGTTCGTGAGGGAGGGATCTGGACCCAGGATGCTTATAGGTGTCAGTATGGGGCGATGCACTGGCATGAGGAACCTCTGAGAAGAAGCTTACAGCTCCTGCCTTCGCGCCTGTCTCTCCTGCTCTCGACGCCCCTGCCCTCCCACCATGAATTAGACAGAGCATCCCTGCTGCATTGCACTCACAGCATGAGCTTGCTATTTTTGACTTAAAAAAAAAAAAAACCCACCAAAAACCCAATAACTCCATCTCCCCTACTAGACTGCTCTCAACTACTTGAGCAGATGGACTATTCCTTTCACTTCTGGGTCCCCAGCACCAAGCACAATATTTGACATTTACTAAATGCTCATTATACGCATTTTCATTCTTTTCTTTGCCTCTCTCCTGGGGAGACATTTTATAAGAGATAGCGCTGCCATAGAATCTGGAGATGGTTTCATAGAAATCTTTCCTACTGCCTCCCTTAAATTCATTAAATTTCTCCTAATCATCTCAGATTTTAGGGAAGAAATTAGTTGCCAACCGTTGGGGTGAAGCCTGGAAATTCTTCAAAAAGATGACATCCCAGCTAAAATTATGTCTTTCGTAAGCACTTGTGTGTCCCGGGAATATGCTTTCCACTTTGGCCTGCCTTCCTTTAAGGAATGTTCTCGTTGGGAAAGTATAAATCATATTAGCTTTATTGTAAGTAGTCTCTGTAAAATATGCTTTCATGTTTAGCCCCTTGACAAATGGATGTAGTTATTCCACTGCCCTGTTGCTCCCCACGCTCTCAAAGGCCAGTTTGGAGGGACTGAGATGTAAATTGTGCCCATCACTGGTCTGCCTTCGCTTACCTAAGCCTTCAAGTGCCCCAGCGCCGTTCACTTCAGAGCCACCCTTCTTTCTGCCTGCGTGATTACCTTCCTTTCACTAATGAGCAAAATAATTCATCCAAACGTTGATGGACCTTTCATTCCATGCAAATGTCCCTGGAAGGATTCTGCCTCCTTATGAGAAGTTCCTTCTTTGACAGATTAACTGTCCAGTTTATGATTCTCAGCTTAGATCAGGTTCTAATGGGTACTTAATTTTATTATTACACCGCTCCAAGGCCAGAAGTAAGGAGAACTTCCCATTTCTGCGCTAATTACTGAAAAGTTATTTACCTCCATTATTACCCTTGGCATTGAACACGGAACACAGATACTGGTTTTTGTTTTGTTTTCAGGTTTTTTTTTTTTTTCCCCCGCTTGAAGAAAGGAATCTAAGAAAATTAAACTTTATTTTCCATCCAGCTCTTCTCTCTTGGTCCAGGAACATTTGAGATTCTCATTAATGCCGGGTCACTTCTAACTCAGCCAACACAATTGTTGAGTTTGTGGTTTTCAGCAGATTTGCAGTTTGGCTTTTCATCTTTGACTAATGATTGCTTGTAGGCCTTTGTGGCATATGTATTTTCCTAACATTGTAAATAAATAGTGAAATGTCATGGAAACCAGTGCTTGTTTCTTTCTCTCCCCGTGTGAGAGCGTTTTGGTTGTTTCTCTGCCACTATGATTTCAGCTGCTACTGAGGAGTGTGAAATACACATGGGCGTTTGGACTGGCCATTATAATGGGCAGATTGACACGGCTATTGGGGAGTCATCCAGGAGGATTTGGTAAGACGATGGAGAATGGACAGTCAACTCATGTATGGATTCACTCATGGGTATTTTCACCAGTGAGTTTTATTGAGGTGCTATTATGTGCCAAGCACCAGATATACCTCGGTCACTATCATCAGACAGACAGTTGGCTGTTGGCTGAGTGGGACAGGGATTGAATGAGCAAGAATGCAAACAAGCATATACTTACAAAAGGTGTGTAAGTGCGGCACATCAGTGGTGACCTTTGTAAACATCGCCACCAACCTCATCAGGAAAGTCTTTAGGTATCGAAAAGCTGCCAGTCTTTTGGGAGTAAACACAACTTTTCTAAAACCCGAATTTGCTCTCGGAAGCTTGAATTTTTATCATTTTGTGTCAAGGCCTGCCTGTTGTTTTCCTTGAAGTGACAAGCTCGCTTTCTTTGTCTTCGAGAGGATGCCTGATGGGCAGATGCATAGCACAGCCGGTCCCATCCTTCCCACCAACGGCCACCCACGTGCTTTTGCTCAGGAGAAGCGCAGCACTTGGCTGTGCAGCCGGCGCGCTTCCCGCCGTGGCGTTTTGACTTGGTTCACTGGGGCGTTCTCCGGTGAAACTGACATCTGAGGAGCATTTTATATTTATTTCTCTACTTTAACCTGTGAGTGCATGATGGTGAAGGATACAGTAACTGCTAGGGTGGTCAGCACCACTGACTTGGCTTCTGTGGGGGCGAGAGTTTTATCCATCAGTGCACAGCATCAAAAGGCAACTGTTGCTTTAATGTTCTTCTGAAAAGGGTTTTGACCTCATGGACCCCCAAGGGGATGGCAGACTACATGTTGAGGCCCTCTGCTTAGCCTTTTGTTCCATAGGCATTTATTGAAAATTTCCTGTGGACTAGTTCATGGGAGAGATGTTCAATGCCCAACCTCAAGACATGCTCAGGTCTTTCTAAATTTTACTTATTTATTTACTGATTTGAGAGAGAGAGAGAGAGAGAGAGAGAGAGAGAGAGAGAGAGAGAGAGAGAGAGAGATTGATTTGTTGTGCTTATTTATGCATTCATTGGTTGATTCTTATATGTGTCTTGACTGGGGATCGAACTTGCAACCTTGGAACATAGGGATCTTGCAACCTTGGAACATAGGGACAACACTCCAACCACCTTAGCTACCTGGCCAGGGTCTGGCACAGAACTTTATTTGTATCATTTCATTGGATTCTGGCAACCCAATGAACTAAGTGTTAGGGTCACCCCCATTTTGCAGATGGACAAACTGAGGCTGGAGTAGAGCAATCCTGGCAGGGTCTGGCTTTGAACCAGACTCTGACTCAGACTTCTTTGCCTTTCCACTGTATGGCCCAGCAACATGGTTCCTTTAGCCCACTGCTTACAAGGAACAGTTGAAGTAAGCAGGGCTATGTGCTGGGAAGTCTTTGTTTCTTATTTATAAGAAATGCCTTCCTGTGCCTTCCAATTACCATTCTTCTGGCCAAACACTCCCCAGAAAAGGCAGGACAGGGCAGGATTCAGTCCAAGACTCTCCACGGAGTCCAGCACATCCCCGGGCACCGCTGCCAGGCCCCCTGAGGAGCCTTCTCACCACCCACTCCCACTGTGGCTGCCCCAGAGATGCCGTGCCCGGTACTCAGGGTGCTTTTTGATGAGTTTAAAACAACAACAACAACAATGATAATCAAAACAAATTCAAACTGCGTGAGTCCTGGGGGAAAAGAAAAGGAAAATTCAGGAAAATTGGACACCTCCTAATTCGTGCTTTTGCACAGTCCTTAAAAATTTTAAACACAGCTGTACTTAATATAGAATGCAGGCTTCCTGGAGGATTGTCTAGAAGCTTAGAAATTTAAAGTTCTAAACTGGAGTCTTTATTAAAGCTCTATCAGTACCATAGAAGGGTTTTCATGATTTAGGGTTTTTGTGATAGCTCCACACACCAAAATAACTTAATCTTGTACAAATCTTACCAACTATAACTTCTTTCCCAAGGTGAGACACCACTCCTCTGATTGATCCATCCTCCAAGTTAAAAATTGTTCCTATCTTCATCTACTCTCTTTTTGGGGAGAAAACATGAAATTTGCATGCTAATAGTGGAGCCCACCCACTAAAATATATAATGTGGGCCAGCTAACTCCCTCCTCTCAGGGAGAAGTCATTGCCACACACAGTGCCCCCAGGGCTATACCAGGGGAAGTGCAGGGAGCTCTGGAGTCACAGGGAATCTGAGAAGGCTTCCAAGAGGAAGAAGCATCTAAGTGGAGGCCTGAAAAGTCAGGTAGGAGTGAGACAGGAAGAAGAGAAGGCAAAGGGGAGTTCTAAGCAGAGAGAAGAGCATAAGCTCAGATTGATGAGCAAGCATGGCCTCCTCAGGGAGGGATGGCGTGCAAAGCTTGTGTGGGTTGCTGGTGAGAGAAGAGGCTCAGGAGATGGGTGAGGCCGGATTATGGACAGTCCCACAAACCACGCTGAAGAATTAGAACTTCCTCCTGAGCCCAGTGGGTGCCATTCAGGTATTTTAAGCAAGGAAGCAACATGGTTTGCTTTGTTTTTTTTTAAACATTGCTTGGCAACAGGACAAAGATATAGACAAGAAAGGAAAAGGGATTTTCCACTTCTTTATTTTACATAATTTCAAAATGGTAATATGTATCACTGTTATAATAAAAATAAAATCAATAGAGCCATTTTCATTTTTCACATTTTAGAAACGCACCCTGGTAAAAGACCTAAACAAACATCTCACCAAAGAAGGTCTGCCGATGGCGTGTAGGCAAGTAAAAAAGGTGCCGTGCATCACAAGTCACGGGGGGAAAGCAAATTAAAACATCAGTGAGCCACTGCCACACACCTATTGGGATGCTCTAAATCCAGAACACTGATGACATCAAACCCTGGCACCAGTGTGGAGCAACGGGAACTCTCGTTCCCTGCTGGTGGGAATGCAAAATGCCACATTCAGAGACAGTTAGAGGGTGAGGGACGGTGGTCTGTGTTTCCGTTTGGGTCCTTGAGAGAGAGATGCTGGTCCCAGAGATGGTCAGCAACGGACAACCAGCTGCTTTTTCTGTGGTGAACGTGTCAGCCTGCATCACCCGCCACATTTCATAGAAACGGAATCATACAACACGTGGTTCTTTGTGGTGCCTCCCTTCACTCAGCATAATGTTTTCAAGGTTCATCCGCGGTGTAGACTGGATCAGTGCTTCACTCCTTTTTACGACCAAATAATATTCCATTTTTTGGACACGCCACATTTTATTCACCTGTTTATTCACAATGGACACTTGGGTTGTTTCTACTTTTTGGCTCTAATGAAAAATGCTGCTACAAACACATGTGTTCCAGGTTTTCTGTGGGCGTAAGTTTTCTCCTGGGTCCACAACTGGGGGCTCCCATGGTAACTCGATGTTTAACACTTTGAGGAACTACCAGCCTGCTTTTACAGAATGTCCCTCAATCCCTAGTAACAGGTTTCTCTGGAAGGTTTTAAACGTCTTTTTATTTGATAATAGTATAGCAACTTAAGCTTTCCTATAGTTATCACTTGCCTTTTAACAAAGATGATTTTATCCTAAATGCATGCAGCCATAACTAATGCACTATTAGCAGTGCATGTTTTTATAAATGCGTTATTAGTAGTGCATTTATAAAAATGATGCCACACTATAAATGTCTTCTTGAACTTGCCCTTTTTACTCAATGTGATATTTCTAAGCCTTGCCCGTGTTGTTTTGTGTAGCTATAATTCATTTATGTTCGTGGCTGTCTAATATTCCACGGTGTGGAATAATTCCACTACTATGATTTATTTACCGTTTCTCCTGTTGATGATATTTGGTGTGGCTCTAGAGTTTTGCCACTACAGATTTATTGCTGCTGTGTACAACCTTCTACACGTCTCAAGTTGAGTTTCTCTAATTTGAGTTTCTCAAATGGAACAGCAGCATCAGCATTGGCTTAGAACTTGCTAGAAAGGCAAATTCCGAAGTCCCACCCCAGATCCGCTGAATCAGAAACTCTGGGGGCGGAGCCCAGCAAGCTGTGTTGTTGTGATTCTGATGATGGGTAGAGTCTGAGGGGGCCTTGCTCTAGGGCAGGGGCGTCAAACTCGTTTTCACCGGGGCCTGCATCAGCCTCACCATTGCCTTCAAAGGGCCGGAATAATTTCCGGACTGTATAAATGTAACTACTCCTTAACTGTTAAGGAGTTGAAATTACATTTGGCCCTTTGAACGCAACCTCGAGGCTGATGCACGCCCTGGTGAAAAAGAGTTTGACTCCCCTGCCCTAGGGTGTAAATGGGGAGTGAGACCTCTGGATCTCAGGCAACCGATTGTTTTCCGAGGTGCCTAGCCCGCGTTATGGCCCATCAGCGGTGTACGCCAGTTCCCATGGGCACAGACCCCGCCCCCCCAGCCCTTGCGGTTGTCAGATTTCTTTACCTTGCCCGCTGGGTGGGTCTGGCGGACTGGTCTCTACTGAGAGGCCTGGGCGCGGCGGTTCCTCCTCCCTCTGCCGGGCGGCGCCCTGCTTCAGAACCACAGCCACGCCAGCCTCAGCAGCTTGGCTGTCACCGTGGAAAAGCCTCTCTTCGCTGTGGGTTTGTTTTGCCAGGAATACATGCACCACCTGCTCCGCCTGGAGCACCGCGCGGAGGAGCAGTTCCTGGAGCACTGGCTGAACCCGCACTGCAAGCCCCACTGTGACAGGAACGTGGTGCACCCCGTGTAGGGCTCGGGACCAGCCTCCGGTATGTTCCTTCTCCCAGGCCTTCTGTGTCGGGAGACAGTGGTGGACCGCTGTGTGCGGGCCCAGGGGCCTTCCAGAAAGGGGCGGCAAGGGAAGCAGCTAGTTAGCTGGGTATGGGTTGGAGGGATGAAAGAGCGAGGCAGGAGACTTAGGTGGCTGTGGGGCTGAGAGGGACCCTGGGGACACACAGGGGCGCCTGGCCCCTCATTAGGAGATCCCAAGTCGTGGAGGGATGTGACCCTCATTGCTGTCTAGAAAAGGTCGCTCTGGAATACAAATTTGGATGAATGTGCCTCCTCGAGTCTTGGGTCTATTCAGGTGGAGTCAGCACCCCTGGGCCCAACCAGAGACATGCATCACAATCCTCACCACTGTCACCGGAGCAGCGACTTCCTTACCGCCTTCCCCTAGCCCTGAAGGCTGGGGACGTGCCTGCCCTTTTCCTCTTCCTCTGGGTTTAGTCTTGCAGCCCTGCGGACAGCATGCCCTACCCCAGCACTGTGTTCCTGCAGCAGGCGGTTGGCTTCTCCCCTCCCCCTCTCCAAATCCTATTACCTAGAGCAGCAAATCCCTTCCGAGGTTAAGCCTGGTGAATGTCATTCCTCCTCTGTAACACTGAGGACAAAGCAGGACAGGAGAGAATGTGGCAGTCTGTCATCCCGGGTTAAGGGAAATCTCAGGTCCTTGGTCTTCTGTGCTACAGCGAATTAACACAGGAACACTCCCTTTGGAGTATCGCTCTTTGTACATTTCAGGGTGCTATCACCTAAATTCTCTCACCTGGTCCTCTGCAGACCCCTGTGTCATTTCAGGGCGTGCATTCGAACCCTGTTCTGCAGAGGCACTAACTGGGCCTGGTGAAGCTGCTGACTCGTGCTGGGCAGTGGTCCATGCATCAGTCTTCTGGCCGCTGCAGTTCCCTGGGCTCTCTGTGGTCGGTGCTGCAGGGTCCTGTGCGTGGGTGTTGGGGGGCAGGGCATGCAGTCCTCTGAGGGGCACAGAAGTCCTGCTTTTGAGGGGTAGCTGTGGGCTGACCTCCCTGTTCTCCTTCCAGCCTCTGGAGCCTGTTCTAGAGCAGAGCTTGTCCTCACCCTTGCACCAGGGGCCTTGCTCCTCCGATGCTGGAAGTCCTCACTTGGCTTCCTCAGAAACAGGACTGTGGAGTAGTTAGGAGCTCAGACTCTGGATTCAGGCAGACTCTCTGTGTTCCTGCTCTGTGAGGCCTTGGGCAAGTTGCCTAACCTCTCTGAGTTGCCATTTCTGCATCTCTAAACTGGGGCAATGATGATGTTTATGGAGCCCGGTGCATAGTACCTGCTCCCCTGATGATGAAGGCCAGGCACGAGGGGTGGTTTTGGGGTTGCGTGAGCCCTGTGGCAGTACCCTCCAAGGGGCAACTGAGGCCTTTGCCCCTGGGGAGGACAGGCCTTGCTGGTGGGCGGGGGGCGGGGTGGGGCCAGCTCTTGGAAAACACAGGACTCCAGAGAGGCCTTGCTCCAAACAGCTCCATTTACACGAAGACAAGGAAGCTGGAGGGATGGATCCCCTCGGAATTGGGAGCCCGAAAGCATTCAGGTCGTGACTCTACTTGGGAAAAATCGCCAACATCTCTCCCAGTTTCCTCACCTGTAAAATGAGAATAGTGAGAGCTCCTTCCTCATATGGTCCCGAGCATTAAAAAGCCGATGCACAGGCCCTGGCCAGTGTGGCTCAGTTGGTTGGCGTGTGGTCTCGTACCCAAAAGGTTGGAGGTTCAATTCCATGTCAGGGCACATGCCTAGATGGTGGATTTGGTTCCTGGTCTGGGCACATGCGGGAAGCAACCAACTGATGCTTGTCTCTTGCATAGGTGTTTCTTTCTCTCCCTTCTTCTCTCTCTTAAAAAAAAAAAAGGCAATGAAAAAATGTCCTTGGGAGAGAATAAAACAATGCTGACGCATGGAAAACAGTGCTTCCCTGGCACAGCATGGGGTGTGCCCGGGAAGCGACAGCTCAGTGGCTGCTTCCTCCCTCTCCTTCTCCTCCTCCTCCTCCTCCTCCTCCTCCTCCGAAGTCTCCTCTTTCTCCTCCTCCCCTCCCCTCCTCCACTCCTTTTCTTTAAAAAAATCAACATCATGATAACATAATTTTCTCCCTCTTTTCCAGAAAGCCCTGTGATAAGCATCGGCCTGGATAATGCTGAGCCGGGGTGAGGCTCCTTCTTGCACTTATTTTTTCAGCTGCGGAAAGGGATGTCTTCGGACCTTGTGAACTGTGGCCATGGCCAAGGCTGCCTAGGGGATTGATGGCGAATGCATGGGCTGCTTCGTTTTCCTAACCTGCCAAGAGCTTAAAGTACAGACTGCCCCTTCCCACCATAGGCTTCCTACCAGGTTGGAAGGGTGGGCAGAGTGAAGGTCTCACCTGAGCTGAGGGAGCTGGACTTCCAGAGCATGGGGACCGGCAACCTGCACCACCTGGGGCTGGGGAGGGTTTCGGTTATCTGCGTTTTGCCTTCTTCTTTCCTGCTCTAGTAAACCTCAGTGTTCAACCTGCTTTCTGTGGTGTCTCCTTTCCTTTCCCTCCAAGAGGAGAAGTAGAGATCCCCCCATTGTTTATCTGCGTGAATCCAGAACCAGAAAACTCACCACTCTTGGAATAAATGACTATGAAAATACAAACACCCAGTAATTTTTCACAAGAAGCTTTTTTTTTTTTTTCTTGTAAAGAGATTATTTGCCCCAGGCCAGCTCTGGAAACGGAGCTGTGACTCATTACCAGGTGCCTACCCTGGCCTTCCCGCCAAGGAAAGTGGGTGGCAGCCTCCATGTCCCCAGGGTTCCTCGCTCGCCCACAACCCCCAGAATCAAAGCCTGGGCTACCCAAGACCAACAAGAACGGAAATGGGAGGGCAACGGAAAGTAGGCAGAAGGGTGTTAGGGAGAATCTGGTGTCCTCAAAAAAAGGTGAGAAGAGATGCTCATGTCTGGAGGAAGCCCAGGCAGGCTCATCCAGGAGAAAGTTATAGAACCTAACAATGATGATCCCAACATTTATTTTATGTGCACCACAGGCCAGACTCTGCACCAGGATTTTTACATACAGTAAACCTAATCATCGCACCTACTCTATGCAGTAGCTATGCTTGTCATGCCCACTTTATAGGTGGGGAACCCAGGTTTACAGAATTTAGACAGTGTATCAGTTTTCTGTCTGGGCTACCGCAAATTATTAGGAAGTTAGTGGCTTGCCCCAGCTGCTGTGGCTCAGTGGATTGAGTGCCGGCCTGCAAATCAAAGGGTCACTGGTTTGGTTCCCAGTCAGTGTTGCGGGCCAGGTCCCCAGTGGGGGCCGTGCAAGAGGCAACCGCACATTGATGTTTCTCTCTCTTTCCCTTTCTCCCTCCTTTTCCCCTCTCTCTAAAAATAAATAAATAAAAACTTAAAAAAAAAAAGTTAATGGCTTAAAGCAACACAAATTTCTCATCTTACATTCTGGAGGCCAGAAATCCAGCATGGGTCGCGCTGGGCTAGAATCAGTCAGTTGGTAGGGCTGTGTTCCTCTCTGGAGTTTCTAGGGATGAATCCGTTTCCTCACCTTTTCTAGCTTTTAGGGGCTTGCCGAGTTCTCAGCTCATGTCCCCCTTCCTCTACCTTCAAAGCAGCGATGACGGGGTGAGCCCTTCTCAGGTCATGTCTCACCCTGACGGCCTCTTCTGCCGCCTCCTCCCCCCTTTGTAAACCTTTGCGATTACACTGGACCCATTCGGATGAGCCAGGACAGTCTCACTGTCTGAAAGTCAGTTGATTAGCAACTTTAATTCCACCTGCCACCTTAGCTTCCACTGCCATGTAAGATTCCATATTTATAGGTTCCGGGGATTAGGATGTGGGTATCTTTTGGGAGGGGGCATTATTCTGTCTACCACAGGCAGTTCGTTCAAGTTCACACAGCTGGTAGGCAGAGGAGCTGGGATTTGAATCTAGGGAGGTCCTCATGCTTGAGCCCCTCAAATGCTCTGCACCTGTGTTCTAAGCCTAACATCTTCCTGCTTTCAATTAAGTGGTTTGCTCCACTGTGTTCCAAGGACTCTGGATGTGTCTTTACTGCTATCACTGTGGCCTCACCTCACGGGGGCATGAGTTATGTGCCAAACCCATTCCAATACAAATAAATTAAACTAAAACAAACAACTCGATTTTTGTGTGGTTCAGTTTTCAGGGGGTTCAAATCTCGCTCACTTTTCCTCATTGAATAAAATGCGGGCCTTGCCTTTCCTCTCTCCTGGTCACGTTCAGGTTCCTCTCTTCTCTGGCAGTTTAACAGATAACAGCAGGGAGTGTGCTGGACGAGAAGTTCCCGGCTCTGCTTAGAACCTCTGAATTCAAGCCTCTGGGGCTGAGGCCCAGCAGTCTGCGTTTTTTTTTTTTTTTTTTTTTTTTGTTTTTTTTTTTTTCCGAGAGCCCTCAGGGCGATTTCCAGGCGCCTGAGAGTCTGAGACCCACTGGGCTGCAGCTTCCTGGAGCTACCTGACATTGTGGCGGAAACTCAAGGAGAGCTGAGCAGCCCGGGGTCTGGTCCGGGTTATTCATTTCTCCCACAAACACATTGTTAGTATCGGACTGTGCGCCTCATACGGTTCTAGGTCCCAAGGACTCAGAGATGAACAAGGTAGACAAGGCTGACTTTAAAAAAAAGGTTGTAAACTTTATATCACAAAATTCACCACTTCAAATTCTCAAGTATGGAATTTAGTGGAATTTAGTACAATCAGGTGCGAGTAACGATATTGTGATCAATGACAGACCGCATGCATAATGGTGGGGGCGTGAGATTCTAATGAGCTAAAGAGTTCCAATAATCTAGTGATATCATAGCAGCATAGCTGTCTCAGGGTCATGGGCAGGGCGTTCCTCATGTGTTTGTGGTGCTGCTGGTGGAAACGAGCCCCCGGCACTGCCAGGCCTGGAAGAGTGAAGCACGTACAGTTCCAGTCGTAGGCTGTCCCCTCCACGGTGTGCGCGCAAGGACGAGAAGGTCTAAGGCTGCGTTTCTCGGAATGTGGATGCTGTTGTTCAGCTGTATGTGACTGTTGGGTAACCGTCCACACTATCTAGTCCCAGAACATTTTATTGCCCTCAAATGACACCCCTAATTTCTCCCTTGCAGCCCCTGGCGTTTGCCAGTCTGCCTTCTATCTGTATGGGTTTGCCTGTTAGGGACGTTAGTGTAAGTTGAATGACACAATATGTGGCTTTTTGTGTCCTGCTGTTTTCACTGTGGGTTTTCCCCCCTGCAAAAGGCTTTGTTTCCATTTGGTCCAATGCATGGGAGAGGGCTCTGGGGTGCCTAAAAAGATGCCTCGTGGTTTTTGGGAGAGGCTCAGGCAAAAGCCAGACACCAGGGGAATGCAGAGGGGGTCCCCTCAAAGGCCAGAAGGTCTCCAAAGGCTCCTAGTCATGCTTTGAGGGGTGGGCCTTTTGAAGAGATACTTGCCCAGCCCAGCCTCGGGCTTGGCCAGCCTGCGGAGGTGAGTCAGGTGGTCGCCCATTTCTTGATGAGTTTCACCTGTTCATCCAGGAAGTGGTTCTCCAGGAAGTCACAGAGATGAGGGTCTGCATGGGTAGAACCCAGGGCATGCAGATCCCAAAGGGCCTGGCCCATGTTCTTCTCTAGGACCATGGCAGCTTCTATGATGTCCTGAGTCTCACCCCACTCACCTTGGGGCGGCTTCAGCAAATCCCTGAAGAGAACGCAGCCCTGGTGCTGGTTTTGCATCTTTAAGAGGCGCTCGGCTCCCTCTCCCTTCTTGGCCAACTCACAGAAGCAGTGACCCACGCCCTCCAGAGCCACATTGTCCCAGTTGAAACAGAAGCCCACGGTGAGGTAGGTGTGGGAGGCCTGCAGATGCCCCTTGGTTGGGTGGTGGACAGCAGCCCTAACCTCAGGTGGAATGATTCCGACACATTTGGGAGCTCACGGTTGTTCAGCAATAAGGAGTTAAGATAAAAAAATAAAAAAAAAATGGTGTTGGCTGGTCTCAAAGGCTGAGGATGGCTGAGGGGGTTCCAAAGATGGTGGCTGGAAAAGAGATTGCGGGTGGTCAGAGGCTGGAGGAAAGGGCATCCCTGGGTCTATTCTGTCCAAACCCTGTTGAAGCAAGAGGCAGATCCAGGGGACTGCCCGGGGAACCGCTGGCATATGCTTTAAAGAGTCATCACCTTGTAGCATGTATCAGAACTTCATTCCTTTTTATGGCCAATATTCTACTATATGGATATGCTGCATTTTGATCACCCATTGGTCAGTTGATGGACAATTGGGTTCTTTCCACCTGTTGGCTGTTGTATTCACATGGGTACACATTTTTGTTTTGAGGCCCGGTTTTCAATTCCTTTGGATATATACCTAGGAGTAGAATTGCAGGGTCACAGGGTCATTCTATGTTTAACTTTTTGGAGAAGCCACCAAACTGTTTATTACAGCGGCTGTACCATTTTACATTCCCACCAGTATTATCCAAGGGTTCCAAGTTCTCCATGTCCTTGGCAACACTTGTTATTTTAAAAAAAATTATAGCCATCCTAGTGGGTATGAAGGGGTATCTTCTTGTGGTTCTGATTGCACTTTCCTAGTGACTAGCGATGTTGAGCATCTTTTCATGAACTTATTGGCTATTTGTGTATCTTCTTTGGAGAAATGTCCATGTAAGTCCTTTCCCCACTGAAAAATTCAATTATTTTTGCTATTGAAGGGCTGATGTTTTTTGTAGTGGCTAAGAGCAGAGCTTAGTGAGGGCAGAATCTTGGACAAGTTACTGAAACTGTCCTGCCTCAGTTTCCTCCTCTGTCAAATGAGGACCATAATAGAACTTAGGATAAAGGATGGCTGTGAAGATGAAATGACTTCCTGCGTGTGAAGATCTCAGAACCTCACTTGGCACGTGGTACGTGCGTGCTATGTAATCAATAGCCCTTATTACACAGGAGCTGGGCCTAACAATAGTAACTAAACAAGAAATCGCCAGATTAATAACTGCTGGGAAGAAAATACGACCGTGATGCAATGGAGAGTGACTGGAAGGCTATTTTCGGTGGGGTGGACAAGGAAGGCTTTTTGGAGGAGGTGACACTTGAGCTGACACCGGAATGACAGGAAGGAGCCAACTGCTTGAAGATCCACAGACAGGAAGAACATTCCAGGCTGAGGGAACGGCTAGGCCACAGGTCTTAAGGCAGGAACAAACGTGGCCAGTTCAGGCAACTGCTTGTGAGAAGGACAGGCCTCTGGGGTGGTGGTGGGGGGCTGGGCCTTCCTGTGTGGGGGTCCTGGTTGGCAGCAAGAGCATGAGCGCACGTGAGCTTTGGAATCAGGAAGTCTGGGTGTTCAGCTGGGTGCTCAGCTGGGTGCTGATATGTAGAGCTGGGTGCTCAGCTGGGTGCTGATATGTAGAGCTGGGTGCTCAGCTCTACATACTAAGCTGGGAAACCTGGGACGTGTTGCTTACCTATCTGGGAAAACCCTCTGTTTTCTGGTGGCAAAAGTGGGGCTGGTTACACCTACCAGGGGGCTGCTCTGCCTCTCAAATGAGATAAAATACACAGCGGGGCACCCATTTTCAATGTGTTAATCTGAGGAATGTGGCACAGGGGATGTTCATACAGTTTAGTTGGTCATCTTTGTGTTGGCCAAAAAGGAGCGTGGGTGTGCTAGAGAATACCTGTTCACAGGGTGGTCATGGAGAGTGTCCTGTTCTTTTCTGCCTCAGGGTTGTGCTTCATGCAGCCCTCCTGGGCTCCCTCCCTCCTTCCCACCTTCCTTGAACCTTCCTTCAGGGTCCCGTCCAGGTGGGCCCTGACTGAGCACCCCCTGTGTGCCAGGTGTGAGGCTCTGAAGGTGGATGGCACTGTCTGTGACTTCAAGGAGCTTCCAAACCAGTTCCTCCACAAGGCTTCTTCCTTCCTCGGCAGTTAGGACTGCTGCTCCCTTTCCTGCTGCAGCACCTTGTCCGGGGTGGGTGGGTGGGGGTCAAAGCAGGGCTGGAGAACAGTTTGGGTTTGGACCGCTGGAGAGATTCCTGAAGAGCACTCGGAAGCCAGACTGCCTGGGCTTAATGCTGGATCCACCACTCACTAGTTACTTAACCTCTCTGTGCCTCTGCTCATCATCTGTGAAATGTCAGTGCCTCATAGGGTTGAATGCGGATTCAGTATAGGTACAGTGCTAGAAGAATGCCTGGCAGATAAGCGCTAGGTAAATATATGCTTATTAAAATAAATAAAGTCAATAACAACAGTAGCTTTGTAACCTGGACAAGCCATTTGACAGCCAGAGTCTCAGTTTCCAAACCTTGGTGCATTGGGGCTATTTTAAGGTTCCAGTGGGATAACGTGTGCACAGTGCCTGGCACGAAGGAGTCTCTCCGTGAATGCCAGCTTCCTTCCTCCCTCTCGGAGGTGCATCCTCCTGGGACCCGGTCTGCCTTTTCTACAACTTCTGAAGACCAGAGGAACAGGCCTTATTTGTGGCTTAGGGCCAGCACCCTGAAGGTTCTTAGCAAATCTATACTCTATGGAATTGGAAAAAAAGAGAAGGAACTGGACATGGGTGTGGGTGTGAGTGTGCGGTACGTTCATGCAAGTGTTGGGGCGGGCGTTGTAGACAAACCCCCACCACGCCCCCCGGAGCCCCACTGAGTTGCTCCAGTCTTCTCCGGCCCATTGAGGGCGGGGCTCAGGCGACCACTAGGGGTCAGTGTGTCTCTGCCTCAGGCGCCGCAGGCGCTTACCTGATTGGGACAGGCGCCGCTGACAGTTCTTGACAGTTTGCAACATCTCCTGCCTAACATTTAAAAAAAAAATTAATTAATGTATCTTTCTCCGAGGCCGAGAAGGGAGCCCAGACAACCGAAATAACAAGCCGACTCTCTTTGTAGGAAAATGCAGAAGGTGGTTAAACCGTCCCGTCCTTTGCATTCCTGGGCTGAAGGACTAAGAATCCAATTGTGGTTTCTGCTCTGGTTATCTTGGTGCGGCTGAGGGTGCCACCGGGGAAAATCTGCTGAATTCTTCCTTTTCTATTTTCTGCCTCAGGGAGGCGAGGAGGAGGGCGTTAATGCCGGCTGGCAGCTACATGAAACTGAGATGGATGGTAATGGGGTGTGTTAACAAACAAGGGCAGGAAATAAAGTGTCATATTTTCTGGAGGGCGAACCGCTCCCCGGAGACAGAGCAGCAGGATTCTACTGAGGAGACACTTAGAAGGAGGGGAAAAAAGAAAAAAAAAAACCTCGGCATAATCTTCTCTGTCTGTCTTGGTGTCTCTCTCCTTCCCTTTCCGGTGCCTCTTTGGTGAGACATAAATTCAGTCTCCTCTCCAGGCTGGCCAACAGGCAAATAACTGGGCACCGAGAAGAAAATTAAAAAAAAAAAAAAACAAACAAAACAAAAAACCAACAACTCACTTAAATACTTAGTTATTCCTCTGCCTCCGCTGAGTCTGGAGATAAAGATGACTTCGGGACGTGGAGGTGGGCTTCCTCAGAGCAGAGCTGCCTGCCTGGAACCCAGTCCTGTGTGCTGTGGCCACCACCCTGCACACTGGAGGCCGTGACACGGGCCCTCACCAGTGCCTCTGCACACGCAGAAGCACCCTCACCCTGTTTCCCACACCCTGTCACTCTCCTCCACGCCACCTCCTCTGATTCCCTCTGCAGGGGCCCAAGTCTCCCACCAGCCTCGCGCACCTCCTTCCCTGCTGTCCTTCGTGTAGACCTGTATCACTGCCTCTCTCAACAGTGCTTGCTCCCTTTGCAGGCCTGGCTGCTATCTCATTCTGTGTGTGCCTGGCACCTGGCGCAGCTGTGCTTGGTCCATGGTGAGGAGGTGCCTGATATGTGTTTGTGAATGAATAAATGGTGATGCCCAGACCTTTCTGCTACAAATAACCACGGCTAATGTTTATGGGACACATTCCCTGTCCCAACTGCTTTGTATGCTTTCTCTCGTTTAACACCAACACCTGCCCTGTAAGATTCCAGCTAGTACGTCGTCATTATCATCTGCACCCCCATTTCACAGATTTGAAAGTGCAGCCCCAGACAAGGAAACCACCTTGCCCACAGACACAGAACCTGGCATCCACGAGGCGGGGCTGTACCCAGTGATGGGTGCTTCAGGACCTCTGCCTGCTGGGGTGGCCCACTCCCTGGCGCATGGGTCCGTTGCATGGCACTTAACACTTGTTAACTTGTGCTATTGTGAACCAGATGTGCTCCTGGAGGCCAGGGCTGTACTTGCAGATTCTCTGTAGTCAAGAGAGAGAAAAGACTAAATCAGGGCAGGGGTCTGAGTCTTCTGGAAGTAGGTCCTCATTTGGCTTTGGTTTGGGCTGAATGAGTCCCCATAGGACCTGATGACTTCTGGACTCTGGAGCCAGACTTCCTGGGTTCAAATTCCAGCTCTGCTGCCTACTAACTGGGCCCATCTTGTACCTACTCTGCACCCCAGGTTGTTCCTCATTTGCAAAATGGGGGAATAGTAGCACCTGCAGCCTAGAGCTGTTGTGAGTTAATGACTTGCATTGAATGAAGATGGTTTGATGTGCTGGATACAGAAGTTGCATCCATTGCTGCCACTTCTGAACTGTGTGTTTGTCCCTATACCAGTCATCAGATGGCTGTGGGCCTCACAACTCCCTCTTTTTGGTTTAAAAAAGTAGTCCCTGCATTAAAAGCAAACAATACACCACAACCACCACCTTGTGCCTGGAGATGGCGGGGAAGGCAAGCATTTGGCATTCTGCCTTAGCCATCCACCCCGTGCCACTTATTAACAACACATGGATCAACAAGGATGCCCATATAAGGCCTGGTATTCAATACATTTGGTGTATGGCTGCTTTGGGTGGACATGCGCTCACAATTAATGAAGCCAGCCGCTTCTCCGGATGGCTATAAATACTCTAGGAAGAGAAACCCAAGACCAAAGGCTCGGGACACCCCGCGCCGTCGGCACCAGCTCCAGCTCTTCCTGTGCGGGATGCAGCATGACTCGTACTCACTCCTTCCTGAGAGCTGGTGACCCCACTACGGCCACATTTTTGTCAGTGTGCCCAGTGGTGTCACCAGACACCACGTTCTCTAAGACCAGAGCGCTTGCCGTTGAGTTTTCCTCAGAAGCTGCACCAACAGGGGGAGGGCGGGGTGCTCAGCCTGCTTGGGGGTGACTCTCAGAGTTATTGCTCAGTCTCCAAGTATTCAGGGAGCACTTGCTGTATCCTGGGGCACGGTACCAGGCACAGGGATGTCGGTGGGTCCCCGTCTCCATGGAGGGTGCAGCCTAATGGGGGGCAAGTAGTGGACAAGAAGTGCTGTGATGTTGAGCATTGTCAAGTAGAAGGCCAGGGTACTACAGAGTTTCTGTGAGGGTGGGGGAGGGGGCCTGCTTTAGTCTAGAGATCAGGGAAGGCTTCCCAGAGGACGTGCTGTCTAAGCTGAGGAAGCAGGAGATATCTAAGCCTGTTCCAAGCTTGTGTAAGACTCTGAAGTTGAGCTTTGGCTGGTGCGGCCCAGTGGATTGAGTGGAATTGAACCAGCCTGCAAACCACAGGGTCACTGGTTCAATTCCCAGTCAGGGCACTTGCCTGGGTTTCAGGCTGGGTCCCCAGCAGGGGCATGTGAGAGGCAACCACACATGGATATTTCTCTCCCTCTCTTTCTCCCTCCCTTCCCCTCTCTCTAAAAATAAATTAATAAAATCTCTAAAAAGAAAAGACCCTGAAAGTTGGGGAGAACATGGCTGTAGGGCTGGAGTGAAGGGGACAACAGGGCAGGGAGGGTGAACTGAGGTGAACAGGCGGGGTCCACTGCAGGGAGTGTAGGTCGCACAGACCCCGACAGCCATGTCAAGGAGTTTAGGATTTATTACCACAGCAATAGGGTGCAATAAGTTACAGTTGAAGGATTTTGAGTAAGGAAAAAAGAAAGTAATACGATTTACAGAAAAAAAAAGTTGGTTGTAGCTGTGATGTGGATTGGAGAGGATTAGAGAGAAGCCACTGCCCCAGGAGACCAATTAGGAGCCTCTAGATCTACAGTAGGCTGGGGGGGGGAGGGGGGGGAGATGTGGGTGGACTGGAGGAGGGCGGATCCTTTCTACAAACACGTGGGTGATAAAATTGATAAGATTGGGTGTGGGGGAACAAAGAACAGAGAGGAATCACAGAGGGTCCCCAGGTTTTGAGTTTGGGCAAAGGAGTGGGTAGTGGAGGGGAAGTGGGTTTGGGGCAAAGCAGATTGCATGTCCAACTCTGGACACTTTCGGACACGGTGTGCTTGAGATCCCGGTGAGAAATGCAAGTGAGGCGTGGGGTGGGGTCTGGAGTGTAGCAGGTAGGCAGGGCTGGTGTTGCAGGTTGGCAGTCATTGCATGTGGGTGGCATTTGAAACCACAGAGAGAACGAGTGTCCCAATGGCGCTAGCCGGCCAGTCCTGGCTTGGGAAAGTGAATGGCGCTCACAGAATTGGAGGAGGCTGGTCAGGGGAGGCAGAAGACAGTGGGGTTGGGCTCTGCCACAGCACGGTTCGGCATTTGCCTGGGTGAACGGTCTTAGGTGGCAAGCCAGTTTCTGCATTCTGATGCCTTTGAAAGAAAGAGTGGTGACTTGGGCCCTTGAAATTTCAGCCACGTGATGAGTATTTTTTCTAAATCCTTACCCAAGGACATTTTTTCATTCACTGCTTTTAGAGAGAGAGGAAGCAGGGTGGGGGGAGAGAAAGAAAGAGAAACATTGATATAAGAAACATCGATTGGTTGCCTCCCTCATATGCCCTGACTGGGGATCAAACCTGCAACCTGGATATGTGCCCTGACCAGCAATGGAACTGGCAGCCTTTTGGTTTATGGGACAACGCTTGAACCAACTGAGCCACGCAGGCCAGGACCACATGATGAGTATTTAGTTATTTCCAGTCCACTTTGAGGAGCTGCCTAAACTTCGTTGGGATCTAAAGGTCACAGGTCTTTTGATGCCCCTTTTCTTTGCTTTGTTGAAATTCTTCCCACCAATCTTGTTGGAACAAGGACCTCTCTTGGGGGCTCTTTCTGTCCCCCCCAGGAAGCCTTTGGGGCAAGGTGGGGTCCCTGATAAGTGAAAGGTGGGGGTGTGCCCCTCTCAGCTAGTGGCCTGTCTGATTTGGTGTTAACGAATGGTTAAGAGCTGCTTTGGAGGGAGGGGTAACTCTCTAAGGTTTGGGCATTTAAATGCATGACCTGGCCCCCGCCCTCTCACCTTCACGCCCTGATTCTCTCTTTCTCAGCTCCCAGTGTCCTTTTCTGGTGGCGTGGAGGCTGACGTTAAGTGGCAGTCAACTACCACCAATAACATTAAATAACATTAAGTCACAAGGTGATAAACTTGCTTCATTTTCAATCCCGCTTATGGAAAGGAGAAAATCCCTGCATGTGCTTCACCCCCTACTAATTTTTCCTTTTAACAAAGAGTGAGCAGGTCCCTGAGGCTGGACGGCTGTGAGCCAGCTCCACTATCAAGCGCCAGTGCTTCATTTCCATTGATTTTTATTTTTCCTTTATGTCACGTGGTGCTGGTTTGCTTGTCCAGTTATAGTGCCATTTACTGCATATTTCCTGCTCTCTGTTTCATGGGGTTATTTGTCACCTCCACTGACTTGGCTTTTCCTGACTACTGCAGCAATAATATAAAATGTTGGTTTTGACATACATGTACTTGAGTAGTTTTATAGTTGAAACAGCGATGGCAAACATAGGAAGGTGATAACATGAGTGGCAGAGTTTGGAAAATGATGAGCGAGATTATAGAATTTTCTTGAAAAGCAGCTGACCTAATTGGGGTGGTCAGGTGCCCTTGTCTTCCTGGGAGTGTTTCTGGGAGGTGAAACTTTCAGTGTGAGAACCACAAAGTCCCAGCCAAACTGGGACAAGTGGGTTAGCTCATGCAGACCGAAACTAACTAATTATCTTCACCGGTCGGTCCTAATCAAAGTTGGGGGGTTGGTGTACTCATCAGAGTCTCCAGGGGTGCTGGGTCAGGGGAGGGAGGCAGTGGGTCAAGCCTCCCCCACCCCAGGTGGTTTGATTCTCTCACCACACAGGTGAGGAGACCGAAGAGGAGTAAAGTGGCTGGTCTGGCTCAGGTTGCACAGATGGGAAGGGGCAGGATGCAGAGCCGAACCGTGCGGTCCGGGGAGAGCTCTTCGCTCTACTCTGTCCTTCCTTCCACAGCCTCTGTTTGCCTTCAGATACTTCTAAATAATGTCAAAGCAGAACAATTAGAATGCCTTTATTAAGTGGGAGACCCGTCCTAAAAGCTGTCTATATTTTAACCACTGATCTTCACAACAGTCCCATAAAGAAGGTGCTGTGATTGTCCCTCGTTATCCAGAAGGAGATGGAGGAGTGAAGAGGTTAAGTCATTGGCCCAAGGCCATTAGCTAGAAGGGGCAGAGGCAAGGCTCAGAAGCCAACTCTTTGGTTCAAGTGTCCAAGTGCTTAACCACCAAGCTTCCCTGCCTCTCTGGGACGCTGTGCTTTACCAATGCTGCCTAGTGCAGAGGGTGGGTGCCTGGAGGGCGATGTCCACCTTTACGTGGAAGGACTCAGGTGTAGGCAGCATGAGACCTGCCTTTGACTCCTGGCTCTTGCAGGCACTTAAAATGCACACGACTCACGTTAATTGTACGTAAAAACAGCAAATAATAACAATAGATAATATATCTGTTTTCTTTTTCCTGATAGTCATAAGGATCACACACAAGTAAGTCTCTAATAGGACTTTGTGAACAGTAAGTACAAAACAGATCTAGTTAGTTCTCATAAAACAGACAGTGGCATGATAAGATGCTTGTGATTGATGGGAAGCCCGCTGGGAAAAGGCAACGGATGGGCTAATTAAAAAGGTCCGGATTAAGAGTCTGATGGCGCTGACATAAATAGTAAGTGATGAGTAACATTTGTTGAATGGACAAATTGAATGATGAAAGTTGGAAATGAGAACCATGACCAAAATAAAGCATACGTGTCTGGCCAAAGCGCGCGCACACACACGTGCACACGCGCGCACACACACAAAAGCGAGCATCATACAGTCATTATTGGCTTCACTCCCCAGGTAAGGAACCACGGTGACAAGTGCCCAAGAGACATGCGCCGGACCATACCACCACGCCTTGCAGCCCTGCCCTGCCCAGCTGCAGACTCAGGACAGGTCTGTGACCCCTTTGAATCTCATCTCCCTCCTCTTGCATTCAGGATGAGATGAAATAACACTGCCAGGTGCTCAGCACAGAGCCGGACACCTGGGAACCCCTCAGTCAATACAAACTGCTATTGTTAGTGGTGGAAGTACCTGTTTCAATGTGAACCAACAGTTGCTACCAGGAAGATGTTGATTTCTATTTCTCCATCTCCACCGAGATGCTGGAAAGAGTTGGTAAAGAAGGTTGTGAAATCTCCCTCTGATTCCAGAGCCCGTGTGGTCCTTTCTGGAGGCAGAAGGATGCCTGTCAAGATTCTTTGCAGCCTGTCTTTGATTCCAGTCCATCTTCTGGGCTTAAGTCTCTTTTGCAGCCAATCCTTTGACATCTTCGTGTTTCAGTGAAGGGCTAGCAGCTAGAGGAATGAGCGTTCCCCAAGATGCCTGCTTTCCCCCTGAAAAAGCTAAATGCTCGGTGCCAGCAAAGTGTCTTTCAGACACGGAGGCACAGAACACCCAGGGGGGCTGGCCACGAGTGCCAGCCTCCAGCTTCTGGGGGCGACATCTGTCTTGTCCTCCCCGACCTCCCAGCATGTCATCTATGGCGATCGGAAGCCATTACCACAACAGGCCCCGTCTGTTCCCGAAGCTGTGGAAGAAGACTTGTGTGATAAATGCACAGGGTCACTGGAAGACCCTCTAATTTTCTGGGAAATGACAAGGCGTCTGTGGCCACGTCGTGTAAAATTTCCTCTTTTATACCCAAGTTACATGCCACGGACTATTTACTCGGAGTCTGAGGGTATATTTACCGTTCAGGCAACATCACAAGGCATCAAAG
>PVKU01002063.1:68965-250696 GCA_004027475.1 Anoura caudifer
GGGGGGGGGGGGGGGGGGGAAGGTAGTGGGGGTGTGGAGTATAGGAAAGAACTCTGGAAAAAGTGCATCTGAGGTTTTGTTGACCTGAAGACATTTGAAAATTAGTTTGAATCCTTCTGCCAGGTCCATGAATCTTGCAGACTTCCTTTTGGGTCTGATAACGAATCCCCAGGAGTTGTTGGAGAACAGAGTGAGTATGAGGCCACCTCCCCAGGGACACAAGGACAGCCACCCGGGGCTCTGCCTGCCTGTGTTCATCACAAGGCCTTGTCCCCAGGACTGACTCTGGTCTCAGACTTACTCCTGGCAGGGGTTGGAGGGGAGGAGAGAGCTACTGCTGCCTTGCCGTGATTTGGGGCTGAGCAGGAGGCTTCCCCAGCTTGCAGGCTGTGGTTGAGTGACCCTATCTCTGTCCCTATAGCCTTTTTAAACTCTCTCATCATGTCACTTCTAGGCTTAAGAGCTCTCAGTAGCAGCCCTGCAGCCCTAGCTTCAAGTCCGTGGTCCTCGGCACGACCTGTCCAATCCTTTACAGCCTCACTCCTGCCTCCATTCCTGCTGCTCCTCATGCGCGATTTTCCAGCCCTGCTGAACCAATTTTATAACTTGGAAATTACCACGCCCACTCTACTTGTTTGTCCCTGTCATTTGTTCTGCTTGAAATATCCTCCTCCGATCTCCCTCTCCATCCAGGATCCTTCCCAGAGCCCACCCCTCTTCGAGGCCACCTGGCACGGGCATCCTGAACTTGCCTTGGTGCAGTGTTTGCCATTCTCTGCGTTGCAGTGGTCCACATATGCGAGTTGGGGCATGTTGTATTTGCCAGGTTCTGGGGACAGCCAACAGTCCTGGGAGATGTGTCAGGGTAGGGAGTGAGGACTAGATGGCACTCCTGGGGGGTGTGCAATGGAGAGGGTTCCATGTGAATCGCTTGGGTTTGGGGAAGTAGAGGATTATTGGTGGGAAACCAGCAAGATGGCTGTAGAGTGTAGGGCATAATCCCTCACATTAACTCTTTGGGTCTATTGTAAAGTGGCCAAATCCACAAAATCACCATGATGATTGTCTTTCTTATGGAAAAATGGCAAAGGGGACTGAGGCCTTGTCCCAGTTGACTCCAGGTGATATTGGGATGCCACCCAAGGGCAGGAATAGAGACCGGATCCTGAAGAAATAAGTGGAAATTTGCATACATTGTGGGGAGGGAGTCTGGATTCATACAGGTTATGAAATTGGGGGGTTGAGCAATGACAATACTTGTTTGTCTTTCCACCTGACTGTGAGTTCCTTGGGGGAGGGAAGTGTGGCTTATTCATCTCTGGATCCCCAGTGCCTACTGTAATATTGGCATGTAGCAGACAGGGCTCAGTAAGTAGTTGGTGGATGGATCAATAGATGGGTGGGTAGATGAATGGAAGGATGGATGGATGGATGGCAATCCCCAGGATGTGGCTAGACCAGCCATGATTTCCTCTCTGCCTCAGCTGCCTTTCCTTATCCTTCTCTCCTTCCTTCCTAAGCTGGCTAACTTGAAGTCACCCTTCACAAAGCACAGGAGCCAAGGCAGAGGAAGTAGCATAAGCCAAGACCTGGAGGCCAGAGGGAGCAAGTCCCAGTTGGAAAACTGCAAGAAGGTGTGTGTGGTTGGAAAGCACATTTCGAAGGAGGGAGCAGAGGTGGGCAGTGCAGCTGGAGAATTTTAATCAGCGGTCAAACTGCAAGAGGATCTGCATCAGTCGAAACCTTGGGACTTTTTCCTGAGAGCAGCGAGATCTGCCGAAGGGCTTCATGGAGCATCTTGAACATTTTCACTCTACTTCTTTGTCTGTGTTGCTTTTCAACCAGGTGCTTACAACTGCCCTGCCTGGAACACAACCCCAAGCAGAACTGCAACCCAAAGCGACGCCAGGCCAATCCTATTTCAGGAGACGTCAAAGACCTGGAATCAGAAGGTCTGGGCTTATTTTGATGCTCATTCTTTTGGTCGCTAGCTGTGTGACATTGACAGAGTCACTAAACTTTCTGCCTCAGCTTCCTTACCTGTGAAATGATTAAAATAGAAGTCTCCTGGCTTTGTGGATGTGCAGCTTGTGCTGCGGTCACGCAGGACTCCATCCTTGCAACAATCCTGTCCTTGGTTTAACGCTCTGCTGTCACTGTCGTGAAATGCTTATTGATTTTTGAACAAAGAACCCCACATGTTCATTACATATTGGGCTCCGCAAATGATGTAGCTGGTCCTGAATCTACCTCACAGGGACAGTGTGGGAATAAAACAAGATGCAGTGTGAGAAAGGCCTTTAGAGATGATAACGCACTAAATAAGTGTAAGGCCTGATTGATATTATCTAAAGTGATATGATTGTTCTAAGCTTATTGATTCTCCTGTGTGCCAGGTGCTGGGGACCCAAATATAATTGAACCTAGTCACCAACCTCTAGGAACCATGGGTAACTCAGTTAAAGGCAGAGCTGAGACCCAAGTGCGATAAACTGTTGCTACTATGGCACCTCCACCACTGTTCTGTAAGAGCCTTAGTGCCCAGGGCAAATTTCCGGTCCTCACAGTGCCTGGCACAGCGTTTTGTATGTATAAGGTGCCCTGTAAGTGGTTGTGGAATGAATGACATTTGAGAGAATGACAAAGTTATATCCCAAACATCCCTGCTTAAATCAGCTTAAAGATTTCCTACAATTCTCAGGGTAAAACCCAAACTCCTTACCTTGGCACAAGGCCCTCAATGGCCCAGCCCCTACCTATATGTCTGTCCTCTCCCCTCTGGCAGCCACTTCCTTTTGGTTACTCGTATCCACCATACCCCTGTGACCCCAGGACCTTGCCATTTTCTGCTCCTTCTGCCTGGAACACTGCGCTTTGCTCTTATCAATAGCTTGCTTACCCCCAGCTCATGGTTCATATTGCATCCCAAACTTGACCTTCTCAGGGAGGCCTGCGCTGCCCCCTCCAGCCAGATCACCTGCCTCCTGATGGCCTCTCAAAGCACTGGGAACCTCCGTGACCTAGCACCCCTTGCAATTGTTTGTATCTTTGCACTTCCTGTGTGGCTGTGTCAATAATTGCCCAGCTTGTGCGCTGGCAGGGCCACATTTGATTTTGTTCCCCGCTGTACTCCCAGTGATTAGTGCAGTGCCTGCTACAGAATAGGTGCCCAATAAATATTCGGTGGGCGCGTGCATAAGCACAAAGCTCCGGCAGTGTTTTCCGCCCTGCACGCGTGTTTTCTCCAGCAAGACAGGAGAAGCTCTTTAGAATGTGAGGCCTGGGGGAGCAGGGCGGTGGGCTGTCTTGTTCATTGCTGTATTTTGAGCTCTAGGGAGGAGCGAAATGCACATTTACTGAGTGCATTGTGTGATCGATTGAATGATTGAAAGAGTGAATGGGTGCATAGTTCTGCGTCCTCTAAAACACTAAGAGTAGGGATGTAGTGGGGAGAGAAGGTCATTTAAAATCAGAGCCACTTGGTGCCATTGTCTGAAGCTGAGCCCCAGCCCCATAGCTCACTTCCTGGAGCAATGTAAGTGCCCAATAAATAGTCACTAAATACGTGAACTCACTTAACCTAGTTGGCTGTGGCCTGTGTTGTGCTAGCAAAGCCAATACAAATGATCCTGGAGGAGGAGCACGAATCCAAAGCAGCCCCGATGAAAGGGCCGCCTCCCAACCCCACCCCCCCTGCCCTTCTCTCTCTTCAGCAGGAGAATGTCAGCGTCCAGCTGCCCGCAGACACGGCCTGTTTGAGTCTGACCACGTCACCCAGGAGTTTGTATTCAAAATTTGGGGGCGTTTCCAGAGTTCTCAGATGTTCTGCTAATAGAAAATCTATAGCTCTCCAGGTACCAAGGTTCACATCAGATATTTGAAAATCTTCCCTTGCAAGAAGAGAATGCACTTTCTGCCTCACCCACCCCTCACCTGCCACTGCCTCCTCCCTCTCCCCCGGCCCACTACCCACCACCCTGGCTTACCATTTGATACTTCAGAGCTGCCCAGGGACTGCCGAGAAGCAGACTTTATTTTACATCCCACAGCTGTCGCAAAGCTGGAGCTATTTAAAATATTTAAAATAGTAAAATGGCTTCCAGGCTAAGAGTCTTTTTTATTCACCATCTGAAGCTCTAGCGCTTACTACCCTGTTGACCCATCTCTGAAAAGTTAAACAGAAACATAAAATGTGAAGGCTTCATCCTATACCTGTCACCCCCAAGCACTTAAAAGCAATTTAGGTACAGCATGGTGACTATAATTACACTATGTTGCATGTTTGAAAACTGTCTTTAAGAGAGTAGATCTGAAAAGTCCTAATCACGAGAAAAAATATTTTTTCTAATGAATGATATGCGTGAGAAATGTTAACTAGACTTATTGTGGTGATTGTTTCTCAATGTATATAAATATCGAACCATTATGTTGCACACCTGAAACAGATAGAACATTACATGTCAATTATACCTCAATTAAAAAAAAGCAAATATGAGAACACAACTGAGAAAAAAAGAGCAATTTAAGCAGCAATTACAATTTGCTGTCTTCATCTGCTTTCTAAACCTGCCGTCCATCCAGAAAAGTGGGAAAAACTCAGTTCTTAGGGTGGGAAGTGCCTCCTGGGGTGGGAAGAAGGGGCCTGAGAATTCATCAGACCTTGGTACCTGCCCCTGGGCTGGCCCTTAGTCCACAGCTCCAAAGAGACAAGATTCTGAAAACTTTGAGAGAAGGCGATTTCACAGTCTCTCTAGGAGTCCTCTTTCATGGTCCAATAAGCCCCCACAGCCAGGAAGTCATTTCTTGGTCTGACCTACGGCTCTCATGCTGCATTAAACCGTGCTGATCTTAAAGGGTCCGGGTTTCCTGGATGGCACCTATCTTGGGCTTTCCCGGGGCCCATGAAGGTAAATGAGCTGCCTTTAAAGGCATGTTTCAGAGGAAATCTGTCTTCCACTGTCTCTTGTCTGGAGGGCTCCTGCTGCTGGGCCTTTGATGATTTCCTTGCTGGCCAAGGCTGCCTGCCCCACAGCGGGGAGGTCGCCCGAGATCCGCGGGGGTCCTGGAGGTGGTCTCTGAGGCGGGGTACAGATGAGGCTCACTGTGATGTATACCAATCCTTAACCCTCCTCAGAGGCCAGGCCTGAGAGTGTCCTTCATTTTGTTCTTTAATTGCTTTACTAGCCCACCGGCTCCAACTCATTCTTCACGCTTCTCTTTAGGTTAGCTCAGCTATCTGGCCCTGCCTCTAGGCTGTCCGCAAAGGTGGCAGCCTCTTCAGAGGCGGAAGGCACCTCCCCTTATCTAACCACTCTGACTGCCATTGGCTGTCCTTCCCAGTTTAAAAAAAAATTATTTTATTTAATTTGTTTATTTTTTGAAATTTGGCTTATTAGAGCAACAGCCTGAAAGAGAGAGAGAGCAGGAGAGAGAGAGAGAGAGAGACATTGATTTGTTTTGTTGTTCCACTTATTTATGCGTTCACCAGTTGATTCTTATATGTGCCCTCACTGGTATTGAACAAACAGCCTTGGTGTATGGATGCCACTGTGACCAACCAAGCTACCCAGCCAGGACCCTTTCCAGTTTTGAATGAAACTCCTAGGCCTGAAAGCCCTTGCACAGCAGCTGCATGCAGCGGGTAGGAAAAGATATTTGTGCATAGAGACATAATGAATGAATGGGACAGTGCGTTACTGTGGACCGGATCAGACACGTTGGCATGTTGACTTTTCAGTCGCTCCCCTGTTCAGCGGTGGGTTTTCTGCCTCCCACTAACCGAGATCACAAAGCGCATTTAGTAAGCAAAGTGTATGCCAGTAACTCAGGACACGGGAGCCCAGCCTGGGAATCCGGGAAAGAGTTTGACCAAATTTTGGCTTCATCACTTAGCTGTGAACCAGGCAGGACACAGACCCAGGAGACAGAACTGCCTTTTGTATTGGTGGCATCCACACCAAGGTGCTATTACAACTCCACGTTGGGGACCCAGCACACTCTTCTGTCTGCCCTTCTCCAAGCCCCCACCTCTGCCTTAAGCCTAACAGAGCCAAACTGAGAAAGGCAGTGTCAAATTCAAGGTCCTCTGAACTAAAAGATCAGCTCACTTCCCTGGACTTCCTAACAGGGGACATGCTGTAAATACTATTTCTGCTTCTCGCTGTCCTCCCCAGATGAAGCAGCCCCTGCAGCTTGGAAGCTGGTTTCTAGAACAAAAAGTAGTAATGGGAACTATTGGATTGGAGGTATTGACATGGTTTCACACAAGCCAGGAATGAGCAATGAGCTTGGGAACTGATCATCCCAGGAACCAAATCCTACTCCACATGGTAAAAGGGAATTTCAACAAAAGACAGTCGTCTCTTGAATATTTTCTGTTACTAACACAGAAACTCCCCTTCTCCAGACCAGATGGGACACTACAGCCTCTTGCTCATGAAGCCCAGGGGCTGAAGTGGGTGGTCATCCCCCAAGCCTGATGTGGGAGCACCCTCAAAAAACAAACTTCCACGTCAGCCCATGGCTCTCAGACTGAATGTCACCCCTGAAGCCACCAGTGAACACACGGTGCATCAGCAAATTAACAAGACAAGGAACTAGTGAAATGATACATCTTTGTCTTTGCTCTCTAGTTAATTTATGATTCTCCCCAGCTTTTTGCAGCTTAAAAAAATAAAATATAGTTAGGTAAACCTTGACTTTCTCGCTCTTGGAAGGTGCTTTCAACTCCTTGGCTCCCCCCATCCCGATGTCCTCTCTCTCCCAGGAAACGGGTGCTGCCCTTAGAGTTTGATGCTCTTTCTTGAAATTGACATGAGCTCCTAGAGGACTTCCCTTTTAATTGTAAGGTCATAAGCGAGTTCTCCCAAACTTGTGGGAAGTTGTCTTCAGTGGAGGACATTTTCTCCTGAATTTCTTCCTGCTTACTGTACTGGATGGTCCCTCGGGAAAGGGGTTGCCTTCCCCAACAGAGCCTGCATCACTTAATGGCGGACCTCATTATCTTTCCTTTGTTCCTGGGTCGCCAGGAAACTCAGTGCAATCTCTTGCCCAGTTGCACGAGTTTTTCTTCATTTGAGCTTTTTTATTCTGGTTGTTCTGTCTGAGTTTAAATCATGTTCCTCTATGTGTTGCAGCTCTGCGCTTGGGTCCATAGAAATCCGGAGGCTGCTCAGGCAACTTGCGGGGAGGGGTCTGGGAGGGTCATGGGTGGGAGCTGTTAACTGAGGAAGTTCAGAGAAGCCACGCAGTGTCGGGCAGAGTCAAAAAGGAGAGAAGACCCCGTCAGCAGCAGGAAGATAAAGCAATATTGCATGTTACAGCAGGGCTGGTGCCTGGGTGTAAGCCCAGGCACAAGATGTGAGGGTTCATTCAGGTGGAGGGTTCAGGATTTTGCTTATAAGTTTATCCACCCATCCACCCACCCATCCATCTATCCATCCAATAAATATTCATTGAGACTGTATTTCATGCAAGAGGCCTTTCCAGTCACTGGAAACACAGTGAACAAATCTGACAAAAATCCTTCCCCTCATGGAGCTTACATTTTGCTGGGAATGGAAGACAATAAACAAAAAAAAAGTAAGTTAAATATATCATGGAGCGACAAATAAGACAGGAGAGGTTGATGGCATGGAAGGGTTACAATTCATCTGGGGTGGCCCTGGGACAATGGGGCCATTGAAATACATAGAAAAATATATTGACATGGTACCAGGCATGAGCCACAGAAATTGAGATGGTCTAGTCAGACACTCCTGGAAGTAGAAGGATGGTACCGAAATAATAACCACAGTGAGAAGATCGCCACACCTACCTTAAGCACTCATCTGAGTTTGTCCCCACTTAGAAATTACTTTCCAACTTCTCCTCTGTCTCCTGCGTTAAGCTTCAGATTTTCTGAGCAGAGAGTATCTATTACATCCACTCAGCTGGACAAAAGGTCTCCTAAAAAAATTAAAGGTGTGAAGAGAGGGAAAGGGGTGAAGGGAGTGAGGGGAGAGAGAGAGAGAAGAATGGGAATCCTCGTGAGAATTGTAGGTATGCTTTGTGGTGCCTAGGGTTGGGAAGAAGGAAATGCACAGAAAACTTACAAGTTTTCAAGAGAGTTGATTGTCAAAACTGCCACCAGACTGATCTAAAAGGAAATGGTACTTGGCAAAGGGAACAAACGTCTGGGTCTCCACCTTTCGTCAGGTAGGAAGCAGACCCGCAGTGCAGCTTGCCACTCAGGAGGACATATCCCCAGTGGACCCTCAGAAGTGACCCAGGCTGATGGAAAGGGAGGGCCGCCAGAGGGCGGAGCCAGGCCCCCTCCCCACCCCGGAAGAAAGGACTGGGGAGCGAGACTGAGTGTAGAACAGGGGCCATCTCAGGGAACATTCTCTACTCCCTTTTCAAATGGGAACGTTTTTGCGGGGATTCTGTCTCTGCTCCACCAGTGTATTTTGTACATGGGGTACATGGGGTACATGGGGGCAAACAACTTGCCTTTTTGCTTTTTAGGTCCCTGCATCAAGAAGAGCCTCAGTGAGATCTGATGTAGACTACAAGTTCCCAGATTTCCAGTGCAGTGTCAGGACTGAATAAGATTATTTGGAGGGTCTTTGGAATGGAGTGAGTAAATTTTGCTTGTGGAAATGGAGTGAATATCTGTGATCAAAACGGTGGAGGGTGAGCATTATCTGTAAATACTCACTTTCTCCTTCCTACATCCATCTCCATGAGGTAAGTAAACTTTCTTGCCCTTGACCTTGGGTTTTGTTATTTTACCTGTTTTTGAAAGTGACATATTAATGGAGGTGACATGAGCAGGGGCTTGAAATGCGCTTGTGCTACGGAGTGTGCACTCTTGTGCTTCTGTCATTGCCCTGAGAAACATGTGACATGGGCCCAGGAGAATGAGAGACGTGTGCCGCTGGCCCCGCTGACCTGTAGACCTGTAGCCTGAAGTGAAGCCACCTCAGCTGACCCTCATGCATGTGGTGAGAAGTGCTTGTTTGTGTGTGCCACCGTGATATTTGTGGTTGTTACACAGCAGTAGCTGGCGGAAACAACCCACAAAGCAACCTGGAGCCCCAAGGTTCCCTGAAATATAGGAAGTGGATGAATAATTGCCTAAGAAATTGAGAGTGGGTGTCAGTGCCAGCCTGGGATGAGCTGGAATCTCAGCCTGAGTAGTGGGTTCTGGGAAAGGTGGGGGGCTGTACGGAATCATGTATCCCCATCTCCCATGCTGGCCAGAGGAAAGGAATAGCGTCGGCTGAGGTTGTGGGTGAGGTGAGCGGGTTTATAGACTGAGGTTGCCCAGGAATTCTCAGTGTGTATATACAGTGTACATGCTTGCTGTTTGATATATTTGTTATATGGTAATTTTCTGATAATTAAACTTCTTAATATAACTTTGTGGTAAGAGCGCTTTTCCCACATTCCAGAGATTACCAGGAGTCTGACCTTTTAAAAAAATCTTGTTGTATTGTATATATTTTTAGAAGAAGGGAGAGTAAAAATAAATAGATTAACCAGGAGTGTTGGAAAAGGGGGTTGGCTGGGAAAGAAAAAAAAAAAGCCATTCAGAAATAGACCATGAAACTAATTACCCAGATAAACCAATGTGAAAAAAAATTATTGTTTAAGGCAGAGGTCATAAACTGAAATACCTTAGGGGGCAGGCGGGTGACATAAACAAGTGAAGCAGGCTGGTTGGGGACTGTGGTGACACGGAGAGTGTGTGCCCTTTCCAGGGAGGGCAGCTGTGACTTGGCTCCCTCCAGGCGTTGGCGTGTGGGAATGGAGTCTAGTGTTGCCAAGGCTTCTGAGAAGCCGGGCTGCCGTGTGTGCTTGTGTAGATTGTACACCGCCCAGGAGTGCTCAGCTGATAGGGCAGCTGGAGGCAGAAACACAGTCCGAGCTCCGCTTACCAAGCTCTGCGCCAGGACACGTGACTTGGGGAGCAGAGGCGGGCTCCCCAAGGTTTCAGCCCCCACTCACCTCCTTCAGCCTGTCTTTGTGTAGTATGTAGTCGTACAGGGCAACCCAGGGGTGGAGACTCCCATCACGGAACTCCTGCTTATCCCTGCCCTTGGCAACCTGGGCATAGGTGTGTTTCCTAGGATCAGCCAATCTGATGCTCCTTCCCAGGACCTGGAGCCTTGCATGAGTGATAATAGCACGGAGTTGGAGAGATGACCTGGGTGGCATCAGCTGCGTCTGAATGGTGATTGACAGAGCACCTTTGAAAACACTGCGCTGCTGAGCAAAACTCACGGGCCTGCTGATGGCGCTGGTGGGTCTCCAGCTAGCCCCCTCTGATTGCTTCCTCCAAGTGCAGGAGGGGGACGGTGAGCGTACCCATCCGCTCTTGGTAACCTTGGCACGAGCGTAGGTTTCCGCTTCTTGAAGATCCCCTGGACTGTGGTGCAGCACGGGGCGGTGTGAAGCTCCCTTTCCCGGAAGGCTTGCGTTCGGTCCCAGTTCTGCTAGAGCTTGGTCCTGGAGCGCAGAGGCTCTCTGTTATCTTGGTCAGGTATTCATCATGCTGATCTTCAACTTCCTCGTCTGCACGAGGGGAATTTGGAGGCTGGTACTCTTTGCCTCCCAGAGACACTGTAAGGATCGAATCCAATGAGATGATGTGCGAGAAAGCTCTTTGCAAGCTCTGGCTCACCATATAAAAGTAAGGAAATAGTAATACAGCTGCTGGGACATGAGAGAGCATGTTGCTGATATTTCAGCCAGAGATGGGCGAACCTGGCATGGAATAAACAGATCGTCTGATTATTATCGAAATGTTGATAAAAGACATTGCAACCCACTGCCTCCCTGGGCTACCCACTCTGTCCACTTCGCCAAACCTGTGCCTTTCCCATAATAATAAATATTTGTTCTACACCTTAACATTATTTCATTTGACCCTCACAATGGTCCTGCGGGGTATGGATTATTGTTCCCATTTGCTGATGAGAAAACTGAGGCTCGCACAGCCAAAGTTAATGCAGCTGTCAAGGAGGCAAATTGCCGGGTGTATCCAGGTCTTCCCATTGTGGAAGTTCTAATTCATGGTGCTCTCTAATATTCTCCTAGGACCACCAGAGGCCAACCTGGAGCTCAGTAGCACCATCAACAGTAGTAAAGACTCCTATGAAGTGCTCGGGGCTCAGGAATGGTCACTAAATATTTGGCAAGTGGAGGAGCCCCAGCTCAGAATCCCTTCTCTCCATCTGCTGGAAACAGTGGCCTCCACCCCCAACTTTTGGGGAACTGCCTCCTTCTATTTAACATTGTTCTATGTGAAGCGGCCACTCTCCACCAGAGAGGGGCATGTAGTTTAATTTTGACCAATGAGATACCTGCTCCCAAGCATTTCATAGGTTACACAAAAGGACGGAGTGAAGTTGCAGCTGGGTCGTTGCGAGGCCAAGCCTAGTACAGCAGTTCTCAGAACCAGACAGAAGGCTTGTTAAATGCTGGGCCCAACCCCAGAGTATTTGGTTCAGAGGATGGAATCTGAGAATATTTGTATCTAGTATCTAGTGGGTAGAGGTCAGGGATGCTGCCAAACCTCCTACACTGCACAGCACACCCTCACAACAAGGAACTATCTAACTCCAAATATTAATAGTGCTGAGGTTGGAAACCTCACTGCATGAGCTCCTGCAACTGAGGTCCCAGAGCTTCCCAGTCCCTGACTCTCTCCAAGCTCTGCCACTGGGTCTGTGGGCAACCCCAGTATCCTTGCAAATGTTCCTTCTTCTTTTACTTAATCAGAGTCAATTTTTGTTACCTGCGACCAAAGATCTGATAGAGATGGAGAATTAACTATTTTAGAGGAGGCTGGTTCCTGGGTTAGACTGATTTATAAGCCGCATGCCTTCATTCCCTTTCCTCCAATGGCTCTCCTCCTTCTATCGGTTTGCTGTCCACGATTCCCTTTTAAACATATGCCACAATTTGTTTATCCATTCTTCTATTCTTGATCATTTAGATCATTTCCTTTTTTCCTTTCCTTTGTTTTTCATTATAAACAGTGCCACAATGAGCAATCTTATATAAAAGCTCCTGCTTATATGCTTAGAGTTTCTCTAAGGGTTGTACCCAGGAGTGAAATTGCTGGATCATGCCATTTGGACACCTTCAGTTTTACAGAATATTGATAAATTGCTCTCCGAGATGGTTGTGTCAATTTCTCCTCCCACCTGTGATATATCAGTATCTCTCTACATCCTCATCAATACTCAGTGTAGACAGATGTCTTAATTTTTTTGCAATCTGTAGGGTGACTCAGTATTTTAATTTGCATTTCCCTCATTCATTAGTGTTGTTGACTATTTCATATGCTAATTACTCACGTGGGTTTTTCATTTTCACAATTCACATCCTTTGCCCTTCTCCTCATTTATTTTTTCATCCTCACCCAAGGACACTTTTTTTCATTCCTTTTAGAGAGAGAAAGGAAGGGGGGAAGACAGAAAGAGAGTGAGCGAGTGAGAGAGAGAAACATTAATCGGTTGCCTTCCTCATGTGCCCCCTAGGTATGTGCCTTGACTGGGAACTGGACATGTGACATTTTGATTCCAGGATGATGCTCCAACTAGCTGAGCCACACCAGCCAGGGCTTTGCCCTTCCCCTTTTAATTTTACTCTTTTTTTTCTTGTGTGTTTAATTTCTCAGTGATTTGTAGATGAAACTGTGTAGTCTGGGTACCAGTCCATTTTTAGTCATGGGAATTGGACATCTGTTCTGTGACTGACCATTTAACTTTGTCTATGGTGTCATTGTTGTACAGAACTTTGTAATTTTACTTCGGTCCAATGTGTTAATCTTTTTCTTTTTGGATTTTTTTTTTTGCATCTCATTTTAAGGATATTTCCACATGCCAATATAACGAAGATGCCCTCCTCTATTTTTTAAATGTAAAGCTTAAAAAGTATCTAGTCTTTAATCCACATGGAAATTATTTCTATTGGTAGGGTGTGTCAGAAATCTCATTTTCATTTTCCCACTTAAGTAGCTAGTTGGTCCAGCAGCAGTTATTGAACAATCCATTTTTCCCCATTGATCTGTAATGTTGACATGGTATGTAGTTAGTTTCATTATCTGTGGGTCTGTTTCTGGGCTCTCCACGCTGTTCTATTGGTCTGTTTGTTAGTTTCTGTACCAGAACCACACTGATTAGGACACTTGCATGCTGTTTAGGTATCTGGCCTAGAAGTGGGGCGGAGGAAGTATTCATTTCCTATCCCTCCTTCTGAGAGCTCCTTGTTACCACCAGGAATGTCCATTTCTTGGCTTAGTTTCATTCAGCCCCTGACCTTGTGCCTTGAACAAGACAACGGCATTGCTGTGCTGAACTCTGGGATCCACTTTGTCATGAGTAGTCTCCTTCCACATATGACCCCCAGCTCCGGACATATAATAGCAGTCAGTAAATATTTGCTGAAACTGAATGAAAATGCCTAGAGAGACCAACCGCCTCAAGCAGGGTCTGTCTGTGAACGTCTCTCCTTGCAGCACCAGAAATAGCTCCATGTTTATTCGTTCAGCCTGTGTTTGTGCAGATCCTACTATGTTCCTGGTAAGCCAGCGAGGCATGGCCACAGCCTTCATGGAGACAGACATTCAATGCATTGCTATGTAATTACACACCGAAAAAGTGTTATAAAAAAGAAAGCTGGACTCTCGAGAATGATGTTATTGGAGGGTCAAGGGAGCCCTTTCTGAGGAAGTGACATATGCGTTTAGGATGAGTAGGGCCAAGTCAGTCCAACATAGAAGAGGATTGTGCTAGGCAGAGGGAAGAGCATGTGCAAATGTCCTGAGGTGGAAAAAGTGAGATGTGCAATCGTGATGCTTCTCATGCTTTCTTGTGCACCTGGGGATATTATTAAAAGGCAGGTTCTGGCTCAGTAGGTTTGGGGTGGGACGGGACTCCTGATTTTCTAGCTAGCTCCCAGGAGCTGCTGATGCTGCTGGTGCCCTCGGTCTGAGGCCGTGGCTCACACTTAGGGTAGCACTGTGCTGGAGGAGATGAGAGATTTTTGAAGGTGAAACAGAGCATGGTGAGCAAGGATGAAGATGAAGAGAGGGGACTAGGACCAGATCATGCAGGATCTTAGGGACCACCTTCTAAATGTAAGGAAGAGAATCACACAGTCTGGCATGGCAATTGATAAAATACTTCTTGAGATTCCTTTAATGCTCTGTAACATTGGTAGTGGTTGAGTCAGACACACCCTTGGGAGTTTACAGTCAGGGACTTTTTCCTTGTTGCCAGAGACCCCTGAGATCTAAGGGGTTGCTAGAGGTGTTAAAACAGTGGCTGGTAAACCACGTAGCCGAAAGTCCACCCTGCTGCTCATCTCCCCTCCTGTCCACCCTCAGATCTGCTGCTGCGTCTACGAGGAAGCAGTGTGGTATGCTGCGAAGGGGGGGGCCTGAAGACCCAGGGGGAAAGCTCAGACCCTCTACCCACTAGCTGGGTATCTGTCTAACCTCAGGCACGCCCTCAGTCAGTCTGAGCCTCGGTTTCCACATCTGTAAAATGGAGATGCATAAACCTCCCTGGCAGGCAGGGCTGTTGGGAAGACTGCAGATAATATACAATAAGCGTGACCATCCAGCAAATGAGATGTGCTTTTCCTGATTCTTATTGCCCAAATCCTAAATTTAGGAAAAGCACACAACACGCCACCTTCCACAAAAGTCCGAGGACTTGGACTTGGGATGGGCAGGACCTCCCTTATCTTGCCACTCCACTTGGGGAGGGTTCCCTTGTCTTCAGTACGCCAGTAGTATCATGGGTTAGACTGGCAGAATATAGGCCAAAAAAAAAAAAGTGAATATTTTCCTTTTGAAAGAGAAAACTCTCCATAGGAAAAGGAGTTAGCCCGGTTCCCCTACTCAGGTCTGTGCTGACCTTTTCTTCCCTCTCTTCTGTCTGTCTGTCCGTCCCTGTGTTTCCACTCAACAACAGGATGTCCTCCTTCTCCCCCTCCTCTGGCTGCAGCAAACAACCCGGAGCCACTCTGTCTGCCACGCCGCGCTCTGTTTAAAGGAACAGACACCCATTTCTCACAGAAGAACCGTTAGGTAAACAATAATATATTTTTTTAAGCCCAGAAAGTTGCTTAACATACTCAGTGCAGAGTGAATGTCTTTCACATTCCCCAGCTAGTTTCGGGACAAATGTCTCCAGAGAAGTGATGCTTCTTTTCTTTTCTTTGAAAGAGTAAAAGAGGACAACAGGAAACCTTGGCTGAGAGCGGCTGAGAGGCCTGGGGCCGGCAGACAGGAGCCTTGTGTGGCCTCAGGAACCCCGGGCAGCACCCCTGGCCAGAGTGGGCAGGCCAGACGGCTTTCACTCTGATTTGCCCTGTGCCCCAGATGCCCCTCCCATTTGCTGAGCACTCCAGCACTGTGCAAAGGTCCCCTTGACGTGACCTCGTGGCACTCTCCCCTCGTGGCTCTCTCCTAATGACACCGGGAGGTGTGCATGATTACCTCTACCTCACGGCTGAGAAAAACGGAGGCCCAGAGCATGACGTAATTTGCCCAAGGACACACAGCTCACAGTATTGTACATGTCAGGACTTAGAGCCAAGGCTCCAAAGTTCATTCCTGAATCACCCTCAACATGGCCTTGCTGGCTCCCATCTTTTTGAAGGACTTTGCCTCATCCCACTACTTTGCGAGAGAGGGAAGGTCCCTTTTTCTAGATGTAGGGGCAGGATCTGGAGGAATGAGCTGTTTTAGGTTACGGGTGGGGTCAGGAATAAGGCTGAGATTTTCAGGACCCTGACTCAAGTACCCAACGTTGGTAGCTTCAGTAAAGAAGCATCCAAAGAACAAGATGGAGTCAGCACCGCCATTTCCTTGAGTGCATGCCGCACCGCACGTGAACTTGTCTTCCCGCTGCCGTCCATCTCTGGGTGCCGTGTCCGAAGCTGCCATCCACGGAGGCTGCCGGCATACCTGAGTTCCCATCTGTCCATAACAACAAGGAAATAATTACCAGAACAATAAAAGCAAGAAATGTATTCTCCAATCAAGTAGGAAGGAAATCATTTTGGCTTTTTCAAAATATAGGGACTATCCCCTGAAGGGGATTGTTCAACTGGGAGAGGCAGTGTGGGGTGGGGGGTGGCTTTGGGAGAAGGCGGGCCTGGATTTGAGACTAACTTGCTGGTGTGGGTCCACGAGAAACCCCTCCCTGGTTATGATCCGTGTTTCCTCATCTGTCACACCTGCAGCATTGACATGGGGAAGAAGAGGTCATGGAAGGCTTCTTATGCACTGTCTTCTCTGTTTAAACTCACGGCAACCCACATAAGGGTGGCGTTATTGTTTTTACAATGAGGGTGGTGGGGCTCAGAGACATCCACCAGCTTGCCCAGGGCTGGCCTGGTTCCCAAGTGAATGTTCTTTCCAAACCGCTGAGTGCACGGGGTATGCGACTAGAATGTACTGGGCGCACTGAACAGGCTCTATCGATGTAATTTTCATTGCCTTGATTCCTCGCCCCCAAGGGACAAAGCGCACATTAACACATTAAAGATGTAAGCCCTGGCTGTCAGCCTTTCGTAGGGGTCTAAACTCCGGTGGACACAAGGGAGTTTTTGAGACTTCACCACCCCCTGTAAAAGGAGACCTGGCCTGAAATCGGGGCATCAGAATGGAGCTGACTGTTATCCACTTTATCAACTATTTTCTCCCTGAGAGAAGACAGGGGATAATCAAGGCCTTTGCCCGGCCTGGAGGAAGAAGGGCAGGAGAAGCGATCAGGAGGCATGGTTACTCAAGAAAAACAACGCGTTGATAATGATGCTGGCGAGAACGGGAGCACAGGCCGAGCCTGCTGGGGCAGGACCTTGCCAAGCCTTGCACGGCCGGTTGCTTCTCCCAGCATAACAGTGACGCTACAGAGAGTGTGATGACGGCTTCCCCTCCAATCCACTCTTTGCCCTTCTCTGTGTACCTGGAGGCTGGGCTCCTTCAGGTAGCATTACCTATGCTTGTTTGAGATGGTACCAGGACATCAGAGGCCCGAGGAGAGCGGTGGGGCATTTCCTCCCCCTCCCTCTGTGCCACAGGTCGGAGTCCTTCGGCAGTGACGGCTCCCGTGGTGGGCGCCTCCTGTCTCTAGCTCTTCCCTGGGCCTTGGACCTGGGGGAGGTAACAGCTTCCTTCCTTCACCAAGTTCTCATCTTCCCTCTGAGTGTGCCTTCTGTTCCCTGCAGCCCCTGCGTGGATACTGCCAAGTGCTTCTTTCTCCATTTTGCAGAGGAGGAGGCTGCGGCCAAGGACCGCAGATCTTGCCAAGGCCACAGGGCTTGTGAAGGCCAGGGGGAGGATCCATTCTCAGGTCTTCTCAAATCCATCACCCAAAGAGGCTGGCAAGCAGGATGGATCAACTTGGGCCTGCATAGGGATCGCACATGTTGCTTCCGGAGCAGGTTCCTGAGTGGTGAGGCAGGGAGGGTTAAGTGGAAAGCATGTAGGAAGGGAAGTCAGCCCGACTAGTTGTGCATCCTACCACGTGTAAGCTGTGCTGAGAATAGATCAAATCACTCTGCCTGACCCATGGATTCCTGCATGAAGGGGCCTCAGATCTATGCATTTCCTTCCTGCCTGGAGCAGCAGGCTTCCTGGGAGCAGGGACAGTGAACACACACTAGGTTCTGCTGCCCAGAGCCATCACTGGTATCACTCTTGCTATTAAAGGTTTTTAAGCCCTGCTTTATGCTCACAAGGAGTTTCCTCTTGCACCTCTGTCCCCCACCCTCTTCTTTTCTTCCTGTGGCTATTGCCCCAACCCCCTTTCCAGACGGGGACACTGAGGCACGGAGAGAGGCAGAGCTGGCCTGGAGGGCAGCAGGTGATTCAGGGGTGTTGCTGCTCTGGGGGCTAGCACCCAAGGGGCCAGCACCCATGGGGCCAGCAATATCTGCTCCAGCAGCCACCAAGCTAGATGAGCAGTGACTCTGGCAAGGCAGACCTAAGGCTTTGACAGGGATAAGGATGTGGGAAAGAGGAAGGAGGGGGAGAATCAACATTTTTCGGAGCAAATGTAGTAATAAACCAGACCCCCAGCCACCTCATGGTATATGTTTGACCACCATCTATTACAATATACCCACAGTTCAGATGGGAAAACAGAGGCTTGGAGGGGTTAAGCACGTAGCTTCACCCGGCTAAGCAGTAGTGAAGCCGGAATTGCAATTTCAGTCTGTCTGCCCCCAAAGCCCCGTGTAACACTGTCTGTGCCGGAAATAAATAAATAAATAAATACATAAATAAATAAAATGATGGAAGACTAAGAGAAGCGAGAGGAAGCGTAAGGTGCTACAGCACCTCAGTTTAGGTGGTGGGTTCTGGAGGCAGGCTGCCTGGGCTCCAAGCCCCACCTCTACTTTTTAGCTCTGTGGTATTGGGCAAGTTGCTTAACTTTTCTGTGCCTCATTTCTTCACAGATAAGTTGAGTTAACGATAGTCCCTATGCTGGTCTGGTCTGGGTCAATTTGCTCCCCATCAGAGGGTGGCTGACTCTTGCAGGCTGTGTTTGCCAGGCCCAGTGACATCTGGTTTCCAGCAGGGTTTAGCCAATGGGAGGCACTGGCAGGAGACTGGTGGGCGAGGTTAGAGAGAAGCCGGCGTATTTCCTCCCCCTCTCTCTGTCTTGGGCCTGGTCTCCTTCTGATTCACGGTTTTGAGCCTGCTGGACAGGACCACCGTGACTCCAGCTTCTGGATGACCCAGAAGCCATCACACCTGCCCTCTCTGCCTGCTCATCCTCGGCTGTGAGCGGGGTGGCTCCCTCCTATGCTAATCTCTGGACTGTCTCACTAGCCTGGTTTGGCTGCTCTGCTTAGAGCCTATTGCCAAGAAAGTCAGTTCTCTACGTTAAATCCCCTCTATTTGAGGGACATAGAGTGATTTCTCTTCTCCTAATTGGTATCTTATGTGGTTTATATGAAAACTAAGTTAATCAACACCTAAGCACTCAACCCATGTCGGCTTCTATTCTCATCATCACCGAGGCCCCAGGTTGTCCAGCCCAACTCCCAGGTCCCTGAATTTTAGGCCCCCGTGTGGCCGTTTCCCCTTGGGGTGGAACACTCCATGTCCACAGTAGGGACGGAACATGTGGCAGCTGCAGTTCGCCTCTCTTCTCCTCAGCCCCACTGGCTGAGGGTCGCCCGCACTGTGTGCCCCTCAGAGGAGCCTATAAGGCAGCAGTTGTCATTCCCACCATGCAGATGGGGAAATGGGCTCAGCCCTTCATGCTGCTTACTCAAGGTCTGCGGGTGGGAAGGGGGTTCAAATGCAGGTCTGTGAGGTACAAAGCCGGTGTCCTCACCACCATGCTGGGCTGTGGAGGAATGAATGTAGTCACATTTTCTCTAAGTCAGAAGGGAGGCTGGGTCATGGGCTGGGCTTTCTTTTAGACTTTCTAGATGCTGCTGGTACTAGCAGCTGTGTGTGTGTGTGTGTGTGTGTGTGTGCGCGCGCGCGCGCACCTGCATGTCCATGTCTGGCGAGTTTATGTTTGGCATGTGTGTGGCTGTGTGTTGGGGGGTGCTCTCCTCTCCCCCCACCTACTCCTCCCAGCTACCTTCCCTGAGTCCTGCTGGAATGGATGTACCTTTGCCACTCTGTATAGGAAGGGAAGTACTGGCTCTTAACCCAGAGTCTTTGTGTGTTAGTGGAGGGTGCCCCTCCCTGAGGTGGGAGTAGAGGAGGCTGCTGTACCAGGGAGGAGAAACTTGTAAGGGGTTTCTCTTTTTACTCATTTGGGGCGGAGTTGGAAGGAGGAGAGTAAATAGCAAACAAAATGCCCCATCATAGAGATGGGTTGAGCAAATTGTGGTAGGTAAGTCCATACAACAGATCCTAGCAGGCATCGATGATCTACGTCCGCATTTGCGGGCGTGGAAAGCCACCCACAGCCTGCTGTGTAGTGAGGAAAGCAGGCTGGAGTCTGTACATCAACCGTGACCCTATCCGTGCTGAGCTGGACATGAGTCCGTGTCTGGGAAGAGATGGACAGGTGCCTGGGAGCAGTATAGCAACAGGCGAAACTGAGTTCTCTCTGGCACGAGAGGTTTCGGCTTTGGTCTTTCAGGGCTCCCACAGGGTTTGATGCATGAAAATAACCAGCAAGCACACACCCTTTTATCATAAGAAACACCCTCAAAGATGTTCACTGTAAAATCCACGAGTGGAAAATAAGAAAAGAGTCGTAGACCCATGTCTGCTTTCAGGCTTCTCCACCAGGGAGTTGGGGAAGGCGTGGGGATGTAAGTTGTCACTAAAGGCAAGAACAAAATCTAGGACATTCTTTTTCTCCAGAAGCGAGAGGTGTTATTAAGCATTTGTGCTGGAAGGTGCCCACGGATGAGGGAAAAGAAGGCGAGAGCAGGGTGGGGGTTCTCCTAGGTGAGCCAAGGCCTCAGGGAGGTGGAGGTGGGGTGGAATGTTGGCACAGGTGGAGGGATTAACCCTGGACAGGTGGAGGAGCACCCCTGTCATGCGACAGGAAGGGCAGGCAATGTGCAAAGCTTGTAGGTGGGGTGGCAGGAAGGTGAGGGCGTCCTTTCCTGGTCACCTCTATTTTCTCTGTGAAGTAGGAGGCAAGGTCATCCCGTGAGAGGGAGAAGTCAGCTTCCCAGGCTGGGGGCTTAAAGGGCCTGGGAGGGTTTGAGAGGCACCGTGGCGGGTAGAAGAAGGGCCAATGGGGACAAGTGGAGGGATGGCCAGTCTTCGCTGGGGCCAGCTGCTGTTCAAGGCCTTTTACTTGGCACCTGTCTGTTTAGCTGGATGTCCTTCTCTGGTGGAATTCTGGTCCAGAGCTGGGGATGGAGATAGCACATCGCTGGGCTGGCTACAGAGCTGTAGGCTTCATGGGTGAAACGTGACCAAGGGACAAGGTGGTGGGGACTGGCAGTGAGTGGCAGCAGGGGAGTGGATTAAATAAGGCACTAGGAAAGGAGGGGTATCAGCATGTAGGGGATGGAGGTCTTAATGAGAACAAAGGTGGGCTTAGCAGGTGTAAATGAAGAAGAGCCATGGCCAGGGGTGAGAGGTTGATGGTGAGAATTCAGGGGTGAGCGTTGGAAGGTTCCCATTGTGATCATGGGGTTGGGGGGGGTTGTTGGATTGAGGCCAGGGTGGTGGATGGGCCGTCCCTGTGGTGGCATGGGATGTGGGATGGAGAGGGGACAGTGGGGGCTCGGGTCCCTTGGTGACTAAATGTGGGGGAGGTGCTGGGTGGTGGTGAGATCAAAGCAGTGAGGAGAGCTGGAGAGGCTCCAGATGGTGAGGAAGAGACATTTTTGTTTAAGGTGGGAAGGTGGAAGGTCAAGAACAGATGGAGTCTGGAAAGTGAATGCCAGAGGGGAGACTGGAGACCATTAAGTGCATTTCATCGTGGGGGAAACAGAGGTGAATGATATGTTCACGGCTAATTAGCAGCAGAAAGCACGTTACCCTAACGCTAGGCTGGAGCTTCTTCACTGTGCTGGGATCTGGAATCATGGGCCTTGGGGGCCAAGCTGCTGCACGTAGATGACGTCCAAGTCATTCAGTGCTAATATCTGGATTAGATGTTTTAGCAGCTCGTGATCAAGAAGAAGGAGGAGCCCCGGCCAGTGTGGCTCAGTTGGCTAGTGTCATCCCATAATCAAAAGGTTGTGGGTTTGATTTCCCATCAGGGCACATACTTAAGTTGTGGGTTCCATCCATGGTCCAAGCATGTGTGGTCCCTGGTCCGGGTGTGTGCGGGAAGTAACCAATCAATGCTTTTTCACATTGATGTTTCTCTTTCTCTCTTCCTCTCTCTCTAAAAGAGAGGAAAAAACACGCTTGGGTGAGGATACAAAGAAAAACTTAAAAAAAAAAGAAGAAGAAGAAGCCCTGACCAGTGTGGCTCAGTTGGTTGGGTGTTGTTCTGAAGAGCGAAGGGTCGCCAGTTGCAGGTTCGGTCCCAGTCAGGGTGCGTGCGAGAGGCAACTGATCGAAGTTACCCTCTTGCATTGATGATTCTTTCTTCCTTCTCCCTTCCTTCCCCTCTATCTAAAAGTAAATACATGAAATCTTAAAAAAAAAAAAAAAGAATTAAAGAAAGAAGGAGGGGAAAAAAGAGAAGAACAAGAAGAGGAAAAACGCAGTTTGTGAACTGAAATACTCTTCGCACGTTGTCTGCAGGAGTGTGAGGAGCTCAGGTTGAGATGGGAGTTTTTCCTCTGGGAGTAAAGACGGGTCATGAGGCCACCCTGCTTCCCTTTGTCTGAGGCTCCGTCCATACTACACTCGGCATCAAAGCCATTTTTTAAACCTTCTCGGCTTATGCTGACCAACAGCATAGCCAAGAGCCACAGAGAAATGAGAGAGTGCTCCAAGTGCGAAATATACTCTAGACTTCAAATTCTTAGTGTGGAAACAAAGAATAAACATCACATTAATAATTTTTGCTTTGATTGAATGCTAAAATGATAATATTTTGAATGTACTGGGTTATATAATATGCAGGGTCCAGCAGCAGTAATAAATACCATTGAGCGCAGTTGGCAGGGTACATGAATGTCTTACCCGAGGTGGACAGCAATTTGCACATTTCACCTAAAATGTCATATAGTGCACTTGAGTGTGATATCGTTGTGTTACAGAATTACATGCTTATGATTTTCTAATAAAAAATTTGGTATAGATTACCAGCTCATAAAAAGGGGACATTATCTGTGCCAGACCCTGTATATTATTAAAATCATTTTCACCTGTTTCTTTTTACTTTTTACTATTTTTTTTTTATTGTGGCAACTAGAAAATTTCAAGGTGCCTATGTAGCTCACATGGTCTTATCTTCCCGCTGGGCAGCGCCATTGAGTCCAAAGCACCATGGTCTAGAGCTTGTCTGCAGGTCTTGAATCTTGGTTTGTTACCGACAAACTGTGTATTCTCAGATGAGACACTTTGTGTCTCTGGCCTTTGTTTTCCTCTTCTGCGAAATGGGAGTCATATGATCATGATTCCTGCCCTGCCTCCCTCTGGGAATCAGTAGGAGCATCAAAGGAGAAAATGTACGTGGAGAGGCTTCATGACGGCAGTGCAACACGCATGGGGTTTTGATCGGTTATCGGCTGCAGGAGCAGCAGCAACATCCGCATTGTCCCCACCACCACCATCACCATCATCTCCATCAGCGTTGCCTCCCCTTTGAGCCAAGAGAACGAGGCCACCAGGGCAGGAGCATCATACCAGACCCAGGGCTGAACACAGCCCGCAAGAATTTCTGCTTTCAGCTCTTTCCAAACTCTGTGGCTGGATTCTAAGTGACTTACCCTCTGCCAGCTGCCAACAGTGCTTTTGTCTGCTTGGAGGGAGTGGGGTGGGGCAGGTCTCCGAGAAAAATGTGTCTTCCACCTAGTACTTTTCAATCAATACAGCGTTTATGCACGCTTTTGGATTAGAACAAGACATCCAGCTTTTTATTGCCCCCCCAAAAGCATTTCTGTTGCATCAGACCACCAAAGCATTTCCCCTCTCTTTTTTTGGCCACCAAATATTTTTATGATTTTCCACATAAACAGCTAGGGAAAATGCTAGCAGCCACTCAGGCGGCAGTGGCAGGCACACTATGTCTCCCAGGAGAGTAAGGGATTAAAAAAAAACAAAACAAAACAAGACTGATGCTGAGGGGTGGGGGGGCTGCTAAGGGAGAGGTAATTAGTCTGAGATACAAGGATTTCTATGAATTCTTCTCGGGAATTCTGGGATAATTATCTAGAACTCACCCTGTGGCTTCAGGCAGCCAGTGCTCACTTTGGGAAGATTCAAACATTTGCAGATGAAATTAGCCATTGGTGAGGTTAGGAGGTGGGTGTGGAGCACCCCACCCATCTGAGGGCTAACCCTGGGGCCAGCTGACCTGCCTGTTCTGGTCCCTTCTCCTCCCAGCCTGACTTTCTGCCCCCTCCCCCTTCCCTTACTAAGTGACAATCCTGATAAAATTGGGGACCTGCCTCCTCGAGGATACTGTGTGGAGATGGCCAAGAGCTCGTGGCAACTCTTGATTATTTGGTCTCTCTCTCTCTCTCTCTCTCTCTCTCTCTCTCTCTCTCCCCACCCCTGGCCAGCTTTCCCAGAGACATAGCGGGGCCTCTTGTAGCCAGCCAGCTGCTCTGTGCTGAGAGATTTAAAATCCTTCAATTGATTCTGACTGTGTCCAGAACAATAGGCGTCTGAATCTGATTTATTAATCTTCTGGGGACTGAGGGAGGCGGGCTTTATGTCCGGGCTGTTTACTGCGATGACAATGGACTGGCGGGGACCAGGGTTTGTTACGGGTAGAGGCTTGGGAGTGGCCGATGGAGGACACTTCTAACCTGAGTGGGGCAGTGAGGACCCTCATGCAGAAGAAGGAGTAGGAGGGGTAGGGGTCTATTTAGGGAAGATCCCAAAGGGTGACTACAAGAGACCTAACGGGTGACAGGAGAGCCCCTGGTGGATGCTCAGCACAATTTATCCCACTATCTCTGTTTTATGGTAAAATCATTTAGGCCTCTGACAGATGTAAGCCATACAAGCAGGACTAATGGATTCCCTCTCAAAAGCAGAGGGCTGGATGAGACAGCCCTTGAGTAGGTTGACCAGCCTGTGGGTGAAGGCCTAGACTCAGCTCTAGAAAGTCCAGGTCAGGAAGATGTGGCTTCACTGCAGCGTGGGGAACTAGATTGAGTGATGGGACACTTGGCAAGCAGGTGGCCACAAAGCCAAAGCATCCTGCCCCACGAAGAAGTGGAGAACCCCTTAGTATTTGAAGGTTGCAAACGGAAGACAGTAACCAATGCATCCCAGTGCTTATGAGAACTGGCTTTGGAATCAGATCGCCCGAGACCAAACCCTAATTCTGCCGACCGTTGGCTATAAAACATGGGGCAAGTTGCAGAGTCCCTCCAAGTCTTGGTTTCTCTGTCTCTGAAATGGGGGTAGCAAAAGAACCTCTTCTGAGGGGCTGCCATGAGGATTAAATGAAAAAAATACATGTGAAGTTCTTAGTACAAAATAAAAACTGAACAGCACTTTACCTCATCCTCCGTGTCACCCTCATCACCATCATTGTTTTTATTTGTTATGGGTGGATTCTGCACAGCCCCAGAGGGCAGAGCAGGAGCGAACGGGTAGAAAGTGTAGGGAGGCTAACAGTGGTTCAGCTCAAGAAAGAGCAGCCTAACTCAGAGGTCCCCAAGCTTTTTGGTACCAGGGACTGGTTTTGTGGAAGACAATTTTCCCATGGACCAGCAGCAGGGGATGAGGGAGGTGATGGTTTTTGGATGATTCAAGCGCATTACATTCAAGCTCACCTCCTGCTTTGCGGCCTGGTTCCTAAAAGGTCTGGACCCCTACCAGTCCATGGCCTGGAGGTTGGGGACCTCTGGAACTGTTAGAATTGTAGAGAAGAGGAATAGGGAGAAAGGAAGGGGGGAAGAAAGGGGAAAGGAAGGAGGGAAAGGTGGAAGAAGGGGGCTCGCACTTGCAGACATTCGTCAGCAAACCTGCCCTGAACAATGATCCATCCGATGAAGGCAGAGAAGCATGGGGTTAACCCCAGCCCTTGTCGTGGGGATCAGAGAACAAGGACCAGGAAAGGCTTCCAGGCCACCAGTTGTTGAGAACAAGACAAGTCTTATCAACTCCTTCCCCTCCCCTCTCCCCATGGTGGTGGGATCTTCCCCCAGGGTGGGCCTGGAAAGTAGGTGAAGAAATAAGGGCTTGATTACATTTTGCTTGCTTGTTTGTTTGTTTTGTTGTTTAGGTTCCTGTTAAAGGTGAGATCAGAGAGGGGAGGGAATTTCAGGGGAAAGGGGGAATGATTTACAGGAAGAAGTATAAAGGACACATGGACAAAAAGTAAGGGAGTGGAAATGGGAGGGAGGTGAGGAGGGCTGGGGTGGGAGTAAAAGACAGAAAACTGTACATGAACAACAATTAAAATAAAATAAAAAAAAAAGAAATAAGGGCTTGACATGCTTGAAGGATGGTCCTGCAGAGGTGTTGGGCTGGTGTCATCAAGGGGGGGCTCCCAGGCCAGACCCCTTGGGAGGCTGAGCCTGGACTTCCAGTGAGGGACCGCACGGCCCAGCCAGGAGCAGCCTAGGAGGGCAGAGGGTATGTTCCTCCCGCAGCCTCCTGGATGGCCTTGGCCCCAGCGTTGCTTGGAAAAAACCGACTACCTCTTTATACATTGCCCTTCCTCTCTTTGCCTCTAGGTCGGAGGCAGGCTTCTTTTCATCTTCCTTTTCCCTCATCTCTCCAAGGCTACCTGGTTGCTTCTGAGTCTATCCCAACCATCCCCTTCTCTCTGCTCCATCACTGTCTTGTCTTGACTTTATCTTCCCCTGCTCGCAGTGGCCCTCCCAGCCTGATATGGGTGGCCCTGGGACTCGCTGTGTACACGGAGCCCCAGGCACCTAGGCCTCGCTTCGACCTCTTCTGCCTCTGCTGTCTTCCCTGAGAGACCTGCCCCCTTTCAGCCTTAGGTTTCCTATTTTTATAATCCGGCTTCCATGCAGACTCAGTAAGGTCATGGATCTGAAGCATGTGGCTCAGGGCCTGCCTAGCACAGTAAGTGGAAGGGCTGATTATATGATTATTAGTATTGTCAGGGAGGGGGAGAAAGGAGCCAAGCCCTCCGTGCAGGCTTGAGGATAAACCTGGAAAGAGACACCACGAACAGTGAGTGTGAGACAGGGCAGGGGAGGAGAGAGATTGGAGGGGGCGGAAGGGGGTGGCAATGTGAACGAAGTTCATGCTAAAGATACTTGGCGGCAGTGAAGCCACAGGCCTGTGGTTGGGCGCCAGGCCCAACCACGAGCCTCATTTCCATATGCGGGTCAGCCTGTGGCATGTTTATAGCTCTGCTCTCCGCAGAGCTTTACCAGAAAGGTCCGGCCCCCCAGGTCCGTGGGAGGTGGGCCGCGTGCCTTTGGCTGGGAGAGCACGGTTCCCATCACAGTCAATTACAGTGGCCGCCTCTGACGTGAGGTCAGGCAGCAGGCCCCGGGCACCTGGGGGATATGTGAAATGATGTAGGTGAGATCGATATGGGGGGCTGTCCACACATAGCTGTGTGGTTATAAATACACACAGACCCCCTCGTGGAGCGCTGCGGGTGCCCAAATAGCTCTGCGTGCAGCTATATACGAGATGTAAACACACGAGCCTGTGGCGCACGGACTGTGGCTGAACGGGAGCTGGGGGCTCAGCCGACCTTCTCGGGTGATCTTAGCAAGTGCTTCCCTTCCTCCACTGCACAGGGCTGCCGGGGCGGGTCCCGGCCTCACACCCTTACCCTGGGTTGTTAACCGGGGCCATTGGTGAGAACACCCGCGGAGGAAGTGCAGAGCCCGGTCTTGGATTCGAAGTGCTTTTTATAAATAGCTCTTACTCGGGCTGGGAGGCATCTTTCTTTTCCTTGTCTTTCTCTCGCATCTCTCCAAAGCTACCTGGTAGAGTAGGTTCTAACCCAGCCATCACCCCCTCTCCACTTAGCCCGTCACTGCCTGAGCCCTGGCCCACCTTCACTCACCGCACTCAGCGGTGTGCTCCTAAATGACGGACAACCGATTCAAAAGGCCCTGATTCTGTAGCACGTGTTCATGTCTGTGGCCGATTTCAAGTTACCAGTGTGAGGTCAGTGGATGCAGAGGTGGGGAGAGATGCACGTGGCTGGTCATTATGGAGCGTTCCTACCCTGTGGACACACTAGGCTTAAATAATCTCAAGAGTACAGATAATAATAGTCAAACATAAGCTCATGAGAAAGTGATGAGCTTTTGTGTATTGGTTACTTTTGTTTTAAATGCAATTTGTTTAATTATAACTTTATATAATCTAGTTGAAGAATAATGACCATGCTCAATAGCTGGCTTACACAGATTCTTGAACAGTTAACGACCAGCCGTGGCAGGCCTGTCGGCAGCATCCAGCACCAAAGCTGGCACCGTTTAGCCACCTGTCTGTCCCAGCCTCGCTTCCCTCCTGAGTTACATTCCCAGACTACAAACCCGGTGATGCCTTTGCCCAATTTAAAGCTTACATGGATTCTGTAATTTGAAAGATAAGGCCCTTTTTCATCTGACCTCCTCGACCTCTCCAGGTTCAACCCAGCCCCCATCCCCACCCTCACACCAACCTCTTTCCATTTAGCACATAAACTGTGTTTTTCTGTGTTTTTCAGACTTTGTGAATGTTGGCACACTGCGTAGTCATCCCTCATCCATTCCTCCACCTTTGTCGGGAGTGTCCCAACCCATCCTTTAAGACAGGGGAAGGCAAACTACAGCCCTCGGGCCAGATGTATCCTGACACCTGAGTTCAATGAGGCAAGCATGTGTTTACTTTTTTAAATTATACATACCTGTCTTGCAGAGAGGTGGCTGGGCCTGTCCTGTGAGAGCTTGCAGGCTGTGGTGGGGGCTTAGGACTTTATTCTGAGGAAGACTTTGAGCTGAAGAGGAATATAACCCAAGGAATATGTAAGAACACTCCATTCGCACAGAGCTTGTGGGGGTGGAGGCTGGGTGGGAGCGGAAAGGACAGTCAGGAGCACACAACTGTAAACATCGCAGCGAGAGATGTGGCGGCTTGAACCAGGGCCTAGCATCGGGACTGGTGGGAAATGTCCAGATTCTGGAAATATTTTGAAGGAAGAGCCAACTGGTTTGTCTGATTGCATAATAATCATGACAGGAGGAGGCAGAATGGTCTTAAAGTACCCAGGCAGCATGTGGTAGCTTCCAAGGGAAGAAGCCCTGAAATGTGATCTGGGGATTAGGGAGGATTTCTGAATGGAAGCTAAGGGAAATGGCGAAAGATGGGGAAGTGGGGAGATTGGGATTGAGACAAAAATGTGAGAGGAGTCACTGAAGCAAAAATGCACTAGGTACACATGGGGCCTGGAGTGTGGCCCCAGGCAGCCGGTGGCAGGTGAAAGGAGGGGTGCAGCTGGAGGAGCCTGGCTTGTGGAGGGCTTTAGTGGTTAAACTAAGGAGTTGAGATAGCTCTGCATAGTCAGTAGGGAGCTACTGAAGGTTTTTGGTAATGAATGACACTGTCTCTGATGACACCATAGGAGGCAGGCTTTACGGAACTTGAGGCACCAGCATAACTCCTAGCCTCTGTCTCAGGGTGAAGGGTGGCGTGCAGGTTAATGGAGGTCAGACAGATCTCAGGGTCAGGGTGAGGCACGTGGCCTAGGACCTGCTGAGTGTCAATGTGCGGTGCACATCAACTCGTCAAATGAATGAAAGAAGGAATCAAGGTCAGACTTCGAGTGCGTTGTGATGAAAGAGCACTATATCCCACGGGGGCATTCCTGGTGTGACCCAATCTCCAGTGACTTGGATTAAGTTGGACAATTTACAGCAACAGCTGCAAGGATGCTCCCCTCTGCCCAGCAGGGCAGGTGCTGGAAGAAGCCGGAGTTTGTAGGGGAGGGCATTTGTTTATTTTGGAGACTTTTAAAAATAAACGTTTCATTGAAGTCTAACGTCAGTGCAGACAACTGCAAACATGCTAAACACACAGCCCGAGGACCCTCACATGGCTATGGCACCCATGCTGTCGACAGCACCTAGGTCAAGAGCAGAATGCGGCCAGCACCCTGGGAGCTAGCTCTTTGATGGCTGTGGTGGAAGTCATCCCGGTGACTTCCCCTCCTGCTCTGGCTGAAGGTCAGAGCCCCTGACCTTCCTTCCTCTGGATGAAGGTTCTCTGCTACACGGTCATGCCTTCAAAAAACCCAGCCAGGGGCAAAGCCCAGACTCTTGGCCCAAGGATCTGGGCAGGGTGCACAGTCGTGAATGGGAGTAGGCACCCCTCCCCTGAACATGCCTGCTTTTCTCTGTCCCTACCCTTTCCCCACATCTCGAGAACCCTTCTCTTCTCAGCGCCGAGGGACTCTGGCCATGGCCCGGAATGCGAATTTGTTGAGTGCCCTGTGGATGTCAGGCCAGGTATCTGCAACACTAGACCCTGCCTGACAGGGAGAAATCAGAGCCCTGATAATGTCTCCTTTAATCTCTGTGATGCTTGAAGCACAGTGATTATCTGCTTCATTTTGATAGAAATATGAGTGACTGCAGTTACTTGCTGAGCACTCGCTGCGCTGGGGTAAGTACTAGGAGTCCATCCATGCCTTTCCTCCTCCTGTCCACCCTCTGAGGCTGCTGCTGCCTGTATGTCCGGTGAGGGTGTAAGTTTCCTCACACTCAAATCACGTATGCAGTGAAATCTTGGATCAAAGACAATTCTTGATAATGGATTTTGTCTTCCTTATGAGTTTTCTCTTCTCTAGGAAGACAGAAAGGAAAAAGGTCCCTTAAATTTGGGTTCAAACAAGTAACCCTAGCCCAAGCCAGTAGCTAATAGTCTCTTAGGTAATTAACCTTCAGCTTAGATAATTCAAGTGCCTGCTGTGTCTTTCACGATGCTTCTCCCTCTCTTTGCTCCTCTCCAAGATGGTGCTGGGTGAGGATGCTGCTGGGCCAGTGGAAGGCCTGGTGCTGATGGCTGCAAGGAGGACGCCTATGATTATCACAGAGATGTGCTCCAGGCCAAATCTGCTTGAAGTGATTCCCGAGCAGTGGCTCTGCCTTCACATCTGTCCCCTAATATGCATCTTTTTCTGGAACCAGTGTCCTGGAGAGGACAGCACTGAGGCACAGGACTTGGGTTTCCCCTGGAGAAGGTTGGATCAGGGCCTTTGGGCAGGAGAGACCAGTGACTTGAAGGGCAAAGTAAGTGACAAGGGAGAGACATCAGCCTCTGGACATGCTTCTCATATACTCTGTAGGGAGACCCCAGGGAACACAAGCTACTCTCTCCTCAGCCAGGGGTGCCTGTCCTCAGGGTCCGTTGGCACAGACTTGATCTTCAGGCAGGTGGAGAGCTGGTGCCCTTCCATGGAATCTATAATTGCTAATCTATAATTGCATCTTACCACCCAGAACCCTGAAAAAATGTGGGCCATTCTGTCCTGACATGGGGGCTTGGGATATAAAAAAAAGGCAAAGGCAGGTGGATGCTCTCACAGCCTAAACATAACCTTGCCATTCTCCCCAGTCATGTCCACCTTTACAGCTTCCCCACCAGATATGAAACTAGGAAGATGACATGAATTATTCCCTGAGAACATGGACCTGAGTTTCTCTTGGTCTCACTGACTCTGTATGAGGAAGGGACAACTTCTCCAAGGGGTCGGGTAATTTTTCTTGTTCTGATAAAGAAGAGAGCAGGAGCTGTCATGGCATGAGTGGTGCCTGACTGTGCTGGACCGGCAGCCCTGGCCTTGGAGAGACCAGCTGCCTCTGGAAGGACTGCAGCTGGAGGGCTGCATGGGCCCCCAGGGAAATGCAGCATGCTGTTGCTCTGGTCCTCAGCTGGAGGCTGGGCTCTCTCTTCACCTCTAGCCACCACCAAGGGAGGGCGACAGAGCCTTAGGCTGGGCTTGCTCCCGGCTTCCGAGTAGGCAGAGCACAGAGCACTTAAGGCTGTGCATGAAACAACCTCAGTGCATGACTGGAGTCTGGCCATGGAATGCCAAGATACACAGGCCCCACTGTTCCAGTGCAGGTCTCTGGGGACTGGGGCTCCAGGGAATGAATGCCTGCACATTGCCTCCTCCCCAACAACCTGAAAGCACTGTGCACAGGCTGGGGTTGTGGAGGGCACGACTAGGAATGGGGATGGAGTTAGCCCATGGGCTACAGAGTGCGGCCCCAAAAGATGCTGTTCCAAGGTGAAGCTAGAGTCAAGAACTACCAGATAGTGGAACAATGCATTACTGTGAAGGGGCTGAGAAGAGAGGCAACAAGGAGATATCTGGCAAGATGAGCTGTAGTTTTGGAAGAGTGGGGAGGAGTCAAAGACTGCAGTGTTCCCTGACGTGTTGAAATGAGGCATGTGCTGGGGTGTGGTGGAGCTTTTTATAGGGACCTGGACTGTTTGGCTTATTCATCCATCCATCCATCCATCCATCCATCCATCCATCCATCCATCCATCCATCCATATATCTATCCATCCACTAAACCATTCATTCATTCAATAACCGTTACAATGTGCATGGCAGTGTGCTAAAAGCAGTGGAGGTTATGAGTAAAATAAGGCCTCCGATGGTCTCTGTCCCTAAAATACATTGTCTGGAGCTCAAGGAATAGCTCCTAATAGCACCGCATCTCGCATTAGCAACCTACAACATGCTGTCTCTTGTGCTCATCTGGATAAGAATAAGTCACCGTACTTTCGAGTGCCTACCATAGACGCTGTATTAGGTGTTGTGCACACATTATTTCAGTTAGTGTTCATGACAACTCTGTGAGTGAAGCAGTGCCTTGGAAGGTGAAGGGTTTGCTGAAGTCACTTGCCAGGTCAGTGAGGGATGGAGCTGAGATATGAACCGAGCTCTGACTCTGGAGGGTGTGCTCACTCTCCCCTGCCCCGCTGCCTCACTATCATGGGACCCAGGGGGCATGGATCAGTGTCTGCAAAGCAGAGTCTTTTCATTTGCAACCCAAAGAGTCTATGGTCAGATTTGTTGGTCAAATGAAACCCATCCTCTCATCAGTAAAAGAAAGTAAACTTTAATCTGGTCCACATATTGGATTTTCATGCAAATTACTGCCTATTCCATAAATCTGCTTATCCGTAGTAAGTATCTAATCTAAAAGGTTGCTGTGAGGATTAAGTGAATTAACACATGTGACACACTTAGACTTGTGCCTGGTATGCAGTAAGTGCTCAATAAGTATAAGTCATGAGCACTACCCGAGATTTTGTTTCCACAAAGGTTTCCATGGTTGACATACTGGTACAACTGGTGGTGCAGCTCCTTAGAGATGAGGAAACCCACCCAGAGAAGCAGACCCCACCCGTGGTTGCTCAGTGAGCTCTGTGGCCATGGGCCTCAGCTGTCTGCAGTGTCAGAAGGGTTTCTGGCCAGGGAAGCCAGGCTTGCTGGGCAGGGGATGGCAGAGGGTGGTGCTGAGTTACTGCCAGGAGCTGCCCCCTTCCTTCCAACTCTCCTTGGAACGACACCTGGAGCAACAGCCAGCTCCCCTTATCCAGGAGCAGGTGTCCACTTTGTGCCCTAGCTGTGGTCCCCACTCCCTTCCTCCTCCACTGCGTCCAGGCTGAGCTCCTTCAGAGCAAGGAGGCTGTCTCAGCATCTCTGAGCCCACAGGGCCTGGCCAGTAGCAGGCCTCTAATAAGACTCTTGGTGGGGGATAAGACTGAGTTGCGCTGGCTCTCAAGAAGTATCCATGTGGCCCGTGCACATGCAATGCCAATGTAAGGTCAAACCAATGGGGACACACTGGGGTGCTTCTAATACTTAGGATTCCCCTTCAACAGAGCAAATGGCCAGAGTGAGTTGTCAGATGGAATCAGTAGGCTCAGTGACCAACAACGGAAGGCTGGGCGGGACAAGGGTGTGGAGACCCCACGAGAGCCCCGAGATCATTTGATTGAATTGCTGCTGCTGCTCTCTCTTTCTCTAGAATTCGAGATTCTTGAGGTCAGAGAGCATCACCCATTTGTCTCTGTGCCCTAGAGGCGTAGCACCGGGCCAGGCACGCGATAGGCACATCCATACACAGCTATAGTCTGGAAAACTGCCGAGGGGAGTCAGCAGTCCCCAAGCCAGTGAGGACCCCTTTACAGAGCTGTTGCTTTGGGTCCAACCAGACAGGCCTCTGTTTTTCTAGTTCATCCCTGGCCAATTCATTATCTTTCCCATCCTCTGTCCCTGACCGAGCCCCCTGCCCCCTCCCACCCATCTCCTATTAGAAACGCAGAGAGTGAGGGCTCCGAAGAAAGAGTGGCCTGCCTAGATTTGATCAAGACACAAGTGAGAGGCAATGATTTGTGAAGAAATCCTGGTCCCGTCTAATGGAATTTTCCCAAAATAAATTCATGTAAACAACTTCCCACAAAGAGGCAGTCAGGGAGCTGGGCGGGTAAACAGCGTGAACAGTCGCAAGCACTATGGGCTCCAGGGGTGCCGTGTCGTCTGCAGGGGGGGCTGTGAGGAGACTCCCTTTAGCAAAACACCTTTGGCTCCAGTCCTTCTGACATCATAATGTCAGCCAATTCATTAACTTAAAAAAAAAAGTCCTTATTTTACTATCATCCCCAAAACATAGCAACTGCCAGTTTGTAGCTAAAAAAGACTGCAGCGTGGATTTCACTTAAATTTCTCATCCCATTTCAAAACCAATCAGACTGGGCAGGAGATGATCTTCATGTCTGCAGAGGGTGGGGGCAGCAATGGGGCGGGGGGAGGAGAGGGCAAAGGGAGAGGGTGGCTGGAGGAAAAAAATCCCTGGAGAAATAGAAAATGACATCTCTCTGGGGCTCAGTAAGGGATATGAGTAAACTCATACAGTTCCTAGAATTAAGATGAAAATCTGCTCTTCTTAAGGCACTCAGAAGGGCACTGAATTCTTGTGGCCTGGATGTCTCTGGCCACGTCCAGATGGAGGATGGCTTTGAGTTGGGCTGTGTGTATGGCTGTGTAGACCACGCTTCCGGAGGGAAGTGTGTGCAGGGAATCTGTGAGGGACACACCTTCCCCCAGACATTTTCCACACTGAGTCTGACTGTTCCAAACCCTGGCTGTTTTTGGGATCTTGGTTTGGAGACTTGCCCTCCTTCCCATTACTGGGGCCTGGAGAGAGCAGACCTGTATTCAAGTTCAGGCTTGGGCACCACGGTGAAGCTACGATGAGACTTTTAGCAAATCATGTCACTTCTCTGAGCCTCAATTTCCCCATCTATACATTGGGAACCTGGATAACATTACCAGCCCTGTGAACCTCAGAGTTGTGAAGTTCAAGGCAGGAAATGGTTGCAAAGTTGAGGAATTTTATTTACCATAGTGAATTTGATTCTGATTTTTGCTTTAGCCCTATCTTGGTGCCACTGGATTTGATGAGCACCTGACTGTCTTTGCAAAATAGTTGAGAGGCAGTGGGAGGATCCCAGATGTCCCTGGGAAGCTGGAAGGGGCAGAGGGAAGGGGAGACTGGCAGCCATCTGCTGGGCAGATATGCCCCCACAGGGCTCTGGAGGATCTCAGGATTGTGCTGTGCTGACCTGCTCTTGTTACCAAGCTAGAAGCCTGCTGGTAATGATGAAGGTGCTGACTGTGGCTGACTGGCTCTGGGTCTTAATTTTTCACCCCTCGCAAAATATTGTACTTACCTTCTCTTTGTCATGTGACTTTACACTGTCCTCCCACTGCGGGTGGGGATCACTTCCTCACCCCACTGATGTTCACTTGCCCATCTGACTTGTTTTGGCTCAGGAAATGCTAAAAAGGTATTCAGAGGCCTTAAATGGGCTTGTGCAATTTGTCATCTTTTGCCTTGAGAAGAACATGCCTTGGGAGCTGCTGGTCCAAGAAGAAAGTGTGGACACAGAGATCAGATGCAACCCCAAGCCTGGAGTCAAGCACAGCTGACCTGCAGCTTCAGCCAACATACAGGCCTGAGATGGACACAGTAAATGCTTGTTGGAGGTCACTGAGTTCTGGGGAGGCTTATAATACAGCATTGTCTAATATACTGATAATGGCAATGAGCATAACATTGGCGGCCCTCACTTTACAGTTCCAAGGCAGCTGGCATTGCAAGTGAGGACCTGGTTCTGATGTCCACAAGTTTCAGTTAACATAGGACCATGCAGAGTGAGGCTGGCCTGTAATAACTTATAATAATACATTTCCCTTTGCAAAAGCACCAGAGCCCCTGCCTGTACAGAACACCAGATGCCTGTAACGACGTAAACAGAAAACAGGATGCTGTAGAACTGAATGGGGAAGACCTTGGCCTCTGAAGGCAGGTAGTCTTAGTTTTAAATTCTGACTATGCCACATTTAAGCTTTGTGACCTAGGACAAGGTCCTTAGCCTCTCTGAGCCTCAGATGCTTCACCTTTGAAATGAGGATAACATTTTTTTGTGGGAGGGACATGAAGCATGGTGTGAATATTTTTAGCACAGTGCCTGCCATCTGGTGAAGGCTCAATAAATATACAAACCGTTAGTAGCTATTATTCCAAATGTGGAATTATGCTTGTTGGCTTCCATAAAGCAATGACTCCATTAGGGCCAACACAGTGAAGGATATAAGCAGCCATGGGGCGATGTCGGGCCCATTTGTAAACAGCCTTCTCTTAGGGGAAGGTTCTCTTGTCCCTGCATGGGGCTGAGGGGTGGGCACCGGCTCAGCTCCGTCACCTGGGTGGAAGGGTGACACCCCTTAGCTTCTTCAAGTTCTAGTCCTCCAATCATGGCCCCACCTCTCCCTTGTCACCTGCTGCAGGGTGATCCCAGTGGCCACTGATGGATCTCTAGGAAACAGGGCTCTTTTTGCTTAAAGGAGGGGGTGAGGGCCGAGGGATGGAGGAGGAGCCATGTCTTCCAGATGAGGGCCTATGGATTCGGGGCCCTCAGGGTCAGGATTATGGGCTTTAGCCATGGAGCGGGCACTCTTTTCTTTCTCCCCAGCAGGGAGAAAGGTATGGCCTTCATGCTATAAAAACTCCCTGAGCTGGAGGCTGGAGGCTCCTTCCCCTTTAGCCTGGGCCGAAGCTGATGATGACAATGAAGTTGATGATAATGATCAGTCGTATTTCAGAGGGATGTGGTTTCCTGTGAAGTGCATTATCTGATTTTGGTTCTTACAGCTCTGTGAGGAAAGCAGGACAGGATTTTCAGCCCCATGATTGCCAAGGCAGCAAGCAAACATCTCAGTCCACAAGCTCAGGTGTGCAAATACTCTGCTTAAATTTCTACTTCACATTCCCATTGTGTTGGGGAAAATATGATTTAATTCTTGGTCAATTCCATTTCCTTGCGAACCCCTGCACTGCCATGCAGAGTTTCTCTCAGGTTTTGTCTAAGTTCCAAGGGGCAGACTGGTCTTTGCAGGTCTCTACTGAGATGTCCCTTTTCCTATCTGGCCCTTGGCCAATGCAGTCACCATTGTGTCTGCCATTCCTTATTCTCCATTGTAAGGGGTCAGGCTCTCTCTCAGCTAACTTCTGGGCCTTTGTCAGCCACACAGGGAACAGGCATTTGCCCCCTTGCCACTCTGGCGATTCTGAACTCCATGTGGCTATGCTGGTCCTTTGCTGAACATTCCACACAGCCACTCGACTGTGGGTTTGCCACCACCTCCTCCAGGCCTCCATGAAGGAAACAGGTCTCCTCTATTCTCAGATCCCACAAATCTAAAGAGAAAGAGCCCGTTATTTTTGTATCCCACTCCTACCACAACCAAGGGTTCATTCATCATTAGCTTCTTCTCCAATTGTATTAATGAAGGCAGCATTATATGCGAATCCCCCAAATGTATGATAGTTCAAATACTGTAGAAATTTATTTCTTAGTCACATGAAATCCAAAATGGGTGTTCCTTATCTGTAGGTGGCTCTTTAGGCACCTACCATCTTTAGCTTCTCATCCTCAACAAGTGGCTGCCAAAGTTACTGGGTATGTTGGTATTAGGCCAGGGGACAAAGCAAGAGCATGGGAGCATCAAGCTTGGAAGGTGTTCCTGGGCCAGGTTTGGGAGTGGCATGCATCATGGCTGATCGAATTCTGTTTGCTGGAGCTCACCTGCATGGCTGTGCTTACCTGCGGAGGTGTCTGGCAAATGGAGCCTACCTGTGTGTCCAGGACCAAGGGGCAGTAGCCTTGGTAAACAGCTATGTCTCTGCCATATTGTTACTTCTTTATATGGGGGAGGGGGTCCTTCAGTGAATCTTGGATCAAGAAACCCAATTCTGATTCATGATGAAATAGCTGTATGTGTCTATTTTTGGAACCCAAAAGCTTTTTCTTTTCTTCTGCTGTAGCTTTTCTCCCCTGAAGAAATGGGTGCTGCAAAGCCCCATTTTAATGGGCTAAGGGACCTAGAAACAGGAACTGCCAGAGGAAAACACATCAATAAATATTTCACAATCTTAGAGGAAAGTGACTTGTTGACAACTGCACAGCTAGTAAGTGATGGAGCTGGTTTGGATCCAGAATCCAACCTCTTTGCTGGGGATCTCCAAACCATGACATCCGGCAAGCCAAGAGTCCAGGAGAAACCCAGTCCATCCATATTCTGGGCTGTGGTGTCTGGACCAAAGACATTTAGATGCACTTATTGATGAAGTAGATGTGAAACAGGTGAGCTCAGAGCCTAGAGAACTTCCAGGAGTCTTACATGGGGATCTGCCTCCCAGTGGACTTATGCTGATCTTATTGTTCCTCCTTTTCCTCTTTCACCTGCCCTTTCACCTCAATTTTATCTTAGCTTACCTCCTCCTTTCTAAGTGATCCACCTTATTAGCAACCCCTCCTGCTCCCCTAAGCCCCATGCTCTGCTGCTGCTAAGAGATTCAAATCAATATCTAAGTTGGGTTGGGAGTCATTTCATGTTTACAACCAACACTTCATTCAGCTAACACTTACTGAGCACCTCCTCTGAAATGGGTACTGTTTTATGAGCTTTTCAGGGTGATGGGCCATGAAGAACAATCTTTAGATTGGACAAACTAGAGTTTGAATTCTGGTGTGGCCGCTCAAGAATAGGATGGATGATGGGCCAAGTGATTTAACTTTGAGGGGCTGGACCCCCCTCATTGCTGAAGTGGGGGGAATAAAACCAATGTCTCAGGGTGTTGAGAATTACATGTCGAAGGGCCTTGCTGGGTCCTCACTTTCCTACAAGTAATGTACATACCCTTCTTCTGTCCCCCTCTTCTTCAAATCTCATTCCTCCATAGCTGCCCTGGCCCCCAGCCCCCAGGACTTTTCAGAGCCCTCTCTCTGTCTTTATTTTCTTTCTTGGCTGCATTGTCCTTTCCCCCACCCTCCTGGATTATTCCAATCAGCACTTAATTTTTTCAGCTTTTTAAGGGAAGGAGAAACATCCCTTGACCCCTCCCCCAATCCTGCTCCAACTGCTCTACTCTCATAATTCCCCACTCACCCCAGGTTTACACTGCTAAAAATAGCTGCCCTCACTTGCTGCCCGTGCACCCACTCAATCCAATGGGTGTCCACTATATTACTCCATGAGGCTGCTCTTGCCCAGGTCACCAATGACCATCATGATGTCATCCACAATGGCTCTGTCTCTGTCTACATCTTACTTAACCCTCAAGTAGCTATAGACCCTGTGGATCACTCCTTCATTTTGAAAACATTAGCATCTCCTGATTTTTCTCCTACCTTGCGCTTTGCCTTCTCAACCTCTTTTGCCAGTTCTTGTTTCTTTACTGGCCTTCTAAGTGTTGGGGACTCTGGGTCCCGAGCCCTCTTCTCTTCTCTGTCTACAATCTCTCCCTAAGTGACATGATTCTTTCCCATGACTTGATGTAACATCTCCATGTTCTTACTCCCAATTCTATTTACTCCTAAATTCTATTTCTTTGGAATTCCAGATTTCCATAGGAAACTGCTGCCTGACATCTCAAAAGAGGACTCTTTGCTTGATAGCTACCCCTTCTTTAGTCTTTCTCCATCTCAGTTAAATGCTACCTTCATCCTCTTTATCCCTCACCTCTCACATCCATTCCATCACCAAGTCCTGCTGATGATATTTGCCAGTGTATTTCCAATGTCTCCATACCAGCCAGCCACCTCCTTATTTATAACTGCTTCCAGCAGAATGATCTTTGAAAATGTGAATTAAATGACATCTCAACAATATACTGGCTCCCAAAACAGTTCAGTGGCTTCCCACTGCCTTAGAGCTGGGCTCTGCCTGCTGTTCCGACGTTAGCTCAGGGCCCTTTCTCTCATGCTGCCACACCGGCCCTCTTCTTCCACTTCCCGATGGCACAGCGTTCCTGGCCTTGGCATACTATTCTCAGCTCATCACCTCATGCCTGCACATCCTTTCTGTCTCAGCTTAAATGTCACTACCTCTAATTTAATTCCAATGCCTCCTCTTAGTTCTTTTATTCTCTCTATTCACAGTGTCCATTTTCTTCATAGCATTCACCACAGTTGGTGATCATTGATTATTTTTCTGTACTTAGCATTAACTTTTTGTCTCCCCAGCAGACTCTAAACTCTGAGTCAAGGCCCAGGTCTCTTTGGTTCATGGCTGCAGCTCCAATCATGGCACACAGTTGAAACTCAGTAAATACCGGTAGTTGTTGTTGAATAACAGCTAGTAGTTAATGAGCTTTTCCTCTCTGTCTGGCAGTCTTCTAAGTACTTTGCTGTATTATTTTATTTAATCCTCACCATAGCCCTATGAGGTAGGTTGTTTTTGCCACTTTACTAAGAAATGGAGGCACAGAGAATTTAAGTAATTTGTCCAAAGCCACCCAGCTAGGAATTAGCATAATGTGGGTGTCAGCTCTAGGCCCTAAGGCCTCTATTGCTTTGCTTTGCTACCACTGAAGAATGAATGAACACAGTAGGCACTTGGGACATGGAGCTGCCTGGGGGGTGGTTTCTACTTATTTCTTTTGGACTGAAGATGAGGGGAACTTGGGACCTGTGGTTCCCTACCCCCCATGGCACCTGTGTTGTATCTCCTGCCGAGCCTCCTCCGTTTGGTAGGTCAGAGCATGCTGGAGCCTCAGGTGGGTTGGGGGTTGGGGGTGGCTCAGGGCTTCTAGACACCAGGGAAGAAGATGGACAGGGTTGTTGTTGAGGAGGTTGCCTTGGAGAGGAGCATGCTAACACAGAAAGAGCAGGGGGTGCTTGCTGGGGCGTGCTCTGCATGATGTGGTGCAGTACTTGCTGATCTTGGACCCTCGGGGAATGAACCGTAGTGGAGGATAAGCAGGTTTTATTTATTTATTTATTTATTTATTTATTTATTTATTTATTTAATCGATTATGCTATTACAGTTGTCCCATTTCTCCCCCATCACTACCTTCCACCCTGCACACTCCCTCCCACCCACATTCCCCCCTTTTAGTTCATGTCCATGTGCCATAAATTCTTTGGCTTCTACATTTCCCACACTATTCTTGCCCTCCCCCTGTCTATTTTCTACCCACCGTTTATGCTACTTATTCTCTGTACCTTTCCCCCTCTCTCCTCCTCCCACTCCCCTGTTGCTAACCCTCCATGTGATCTCCATTTCTGTGTTTCTGCTCCTGTTCTAGTGTTTGCTTAGTTGGCTTTTGTTTTAGGTGTGGTTGTTAATATCTGTGAGTTTGCTGTCTTTTTACTGTCCTATTTTTTATCTACTTTTTCTTAGATAAGTCCCTTTAACATTTCATATAATAATGGCTTGGTGATGATGAACTCCTTTAACTCGACCTTGTCTGAGAAGCACTTTATCTGCCCTTCCATTCTAAATGACAGCTTTGCTGGATAGAGCAATCTTGGATGTAGGTCCTTGACTTTCATGACTTGGAATACTTCTTTCCAGCCCCTTCTTGCCTGGAAGGTCTCTTTTGAGAAATCCACTGACAGTCTGATGGGAACTTCTTTGTTGGTGACTGTGCCCTTGCCCCTTGCTGCTTCTAGAATTCTGTCCTTCATTTTAATCTTGGGTAATGTAATTATGATGTGCCTTGGTGTGTTCCTCCTTGGGTCCACCTTCTTTGTGACTCTCTGAGCTTCCTGGACCTCCCGGAAGTCTATTTCCTTTGCCAGTTTGGGGAAGTTCTCTTTTATTATTTGTTCAAATAAGTTTTCCACTTGTTGCTCCTCCTCTTCCCCTTCTGGTACCCCTATAATTCAGATGTTGGGACGTTTAAAGATGTCCTGGAGGTTCCTAAGCTTCTCCTCATTTTTTTGAATTCTTGTTTCTTCCTTGTTTTCTGTTTGGTTGTTTCTTTCTTCCTTCTGGTCCACTCCATTGATTTGAGTCCCAGTTTTCCTCCCATCACTATTGGTTCCTTGTGCATTTTTCTTCATTTCACTTATTGTAGCCTCCATTTGTTCATCTAATTTGTGACCAAAATCAACCAATTCTGTGAGCTTCCTGATCACCAGTGCTTTGAACTGTGCATCTGATAGGTTGGCTACCTCTTGGTTGCTTAGATGAATTAGCTCTGGGGCCCCAATCTGTTCTCCCACTTGAGCCCTCCTTGTTTTTTTTTTTTTTTTTTTTGGTCTGGTTGCAGCTGTTATGTATGAGGGGCGGAGCCTTAGGCATTCCCCAGGGTGGGCCAGCCCAATCGCACGGTTGTGACGCTATATGTGGGGGCGGGGTCCGAGAGGGAACAATGGCGCTTGCTCTGCTCTCTCTCTCGGATTCCAGTCCCTTCCGCCGCTTTCCAAAAGCAAACTGGGCCCTTCTGGCGCTGATCTCCATGTGGGCAGGTTTGTGCACATTCCAGGACCCCGTGGGTCTCTCCAGTGAACTCTCTTGTGAGGCTGGGACTCCCTCCCGGCACCCCAACCCCCACAAGTATTCTCAATCAGTGCCCTTTAGGCTCTGTTTTCTGGCGCTGGGGCCCTGTGCTGCGCAGTCCATCTCGCTACCCATTTTCACCTGGCTTATCTGCGCGTGACTTTGTGACCGTGGTCAGCCGCCTTGTGCACTTGGTCTGCTCATTGCCTCCCTGTGCTCGGTAACTGCCGCCTGTGCGCCCAGGACCACCAGCTACTGCTTCTTCCTGCCTCAACCCCTCTCCACTGGCTGATGACTCCACTCCTCTTACCAGTCTAGGTGAATCATTGTCGGACTTCCGTACAATTCAATCCTGTATCCGTTCTGGTTGGGGTGTTTTTTTTTTTTTTTTGGTTCTATATTTTTGTTGTCCTTAATTTTGGTTGTGAGAGGAGGTGCAGTGTGTCCACCTATGCCTCCATCTTGGCGGGCAGTCCAGGATACTCAGGTTTTAAAAATGGCAGTGAATGACAGAATATTTGCATTTCTTGAATCCCAAAGCAGGGAAAGCAGCTCAGAAGTTGCTCAGGAGTTGCATTGGGTAGGAGTGGAGAAGCCAAGGGCTGGTCCTGCTCTGTCCCACCTTTAGGCCTTTCTTTGCTCAGGCTGTTCCTTTTGTTTCAAGTTCCCCAAACCCACACCCTCTGCAGTCCCAAGCCACATGTCATGTCCTCTGCATTCTTCCCTTACCCCAGCCAACCACAGCCTCTTTGGGGGCAAGGGTTGGGATTTATTCCTCCTGTATCTCCAGGTTCTCACATTGTATTTGGTACTTAGTACATAGCTGTTGAATCCATTCGACTCTTCCAGGTGGAGTTGGCTACTTTCTCCTTCGTGTTACCTTCCTCAATGGCACAGTACCTGGCCCACTGCACATAAGTATTTCTTTATTTTCCTGACTTGACAGTTATAATGCGAACTCCTTGAAAACCAGGAGCCGTGTAAAGACCGTTTTTGTATCTCTGATGTTTAGCACTTTTGTCAAACTAATGAATATATACACGAACAAACAAATGATTTTTCTTCTCCACTCTCCAAGAAACCCCGCTTCCCATGGGCCCTTCCCAAGCAGGTCTGACTTGGAGGCAGTGGCCCTAGAAGCAGGGAGGTGAAAAGCAAGTGGAAAGCCGCTGGCCCAGCATAGCTCCCTGCTGGCCGTTTCCTCTGAGGGCACCCAGGGCACATACCCCAGCTGCTTGAAGACCAGGTACAGCTTCAAAGGATCAGGCACATGCAGGTGCTGCCTGAATATCAACAGTTGCTTCTACTGTCTGTTGGATGTCACTGGACCTGTATTTATTCATTGTTGATACCTACAAATAGGTATCCTTGTTTTCACACATATGAAGATCCAGAGGCTCAGAGAAGTGAAACGTCTTACCTGTCTTGTCTTGTCTTGTCTTGTCTTGTCTTGTCTTGTCTTGTCTTGTCTTGTCTTGTCTTGTCTTGTCTCGTCTCGTCTCGTCTCGTCTCATCTCGTCTTGTCTTATAAGGGGGTGGAACTAGTTTTTCTTCCGTCGGGGAAGACTTACAAATAAATTCGGTTATGTTCTCTTCCTCCTGATTGCCAGGCCTCTTTCAACCAAATCCCTTTTTGAAAGCGTCTTTTTCTTCTTTTTTTGTGATGCCAACCTCCTTAGGACCACCCCCGAAAGAAGTCCAGAGACAGAGGGGAGGTTTGCTAAATCTTATAGCTGACCGCCAGGTGGTGCTGACGGCCCAACATATACTCTTGCAGTACTGGGCTTTTTAGGAGTGCTCAAGTTCTCAAGGAAAAAGCCTACACTGTTAGAATAAGTGCCACCACTCCTTGAGCTCTGCCATTTGTCTGAACTGTGTTTCCATAAGTCACCTCAGTTGAGCCCCCAAAACCGCCTGAGGAAGTTGTCATCGCATTCATCGGAGCTTTCGATGATTTGAGCAATTGGAAACAAGTTCCTGGAGTTACACATTGAAGAGCCTGGATTTGAAACCAGGTTGGTTTGATTCCAAGTATTCAGATTCTTGTAGTACAAAGGGATCGTGTCCTGACCTGCGAGTCCCACAGCCACTGTCCAACCTCTATTTTACCTAGCTCAGCTGGGGATGGATTGTCTGGGAATTGCCTGTGCAATGTTAGGCCCGTGGGGGCTGACTTTTAAAGAACCAGGGCCCACCAAAGTTTCTGGCGAGGGGTGGGAATTGGCCATCTCTTTACCACCATAGGTCACTGTGCCATTTCTTTTCATCAGAAAAGATGTTATTTATGGCCATTTCCCCATCTTGGAGTTCTCTGGGTGGAAACAGCAAGTTCACCTGAGAGTTTATGGGATAATTCATGTGGCCCTCTGGAAAATATCATTTGCATCCTCTTGTTACTGAACTTCTGAGTCAGCTTTCCTTTAGTCTCCTCTTCTTTTCAAGGAGATACATAGTGCTCTATGTGACAGTTGTAATTGTGTAAACAGAGATAAATTCAATAAATGACAGCTGCGTAGACAAGGGGAGATATGGTAGATGCATATGCCATTTATCAGAATAAGAATATTAATACCTCATTGACGAAATGATTGCTCAGCCTTCGACGTCTTGCGAGACTCTGGCCTGGGATCAGCCACATTGGCCATGATGCATACTTTTGTGAATGGTCTTGGGTGACCTAGGGATGGTGAGGTCGTCATTTCTAATCCCCAAAATAGCCTGTGAGGAAGGTATTATTATCTTTATGTTACAGTTGAGGGGGGAACACACAGCTTCATGGGCTGTGAAGCTGAGTACCTAGATTTAAATGGACCTCTTCCACTGACCTACAGGGCCAGGTCAGCCTGACACATCCGAGTACTTTAAGGTGCCTCACTTGCCTCCTGGTCCTGCAGCCACCAGCCTTGGCCCCACTGGAGCCCATTGGGTACTTGGAAGGGAAGGCCAGGTTGGGTGGGTGGGCCTGGCCAAGATTAGCCTTGAGGATGCCCTTGAGATCTGGGACATCAACTGCCTGTTTTTCCCCTTTCACATTTCCCCTGTTTTCTGGAGCTCCAATAGCTCAGGTTAAGGCCAACAAGAGCGAAAGCTTAAAGGATGCCCATTTCTAATCGATATAAATGAGAACTTTCAAGTACGTCAGAATTAACCGAGGCAGCCCGTGTCCCATGGTTGGAGGTGAGCAACGAGAGGCTGGCCTCAGGGCTGACTTATCCTTTGGCGTGGTGGGTGGGCACAGGGCATGTACTGTTTTTAGTGCCCCATGAATATATTTTAATTTCTTTTAAAGTCAGGGAAAAAAGATAACTTTTAGGTTGAATACAGTGTTTTATTATATAATATTCATAGATTTGTCTCTCTATCCATGCAGTGGACAAATATGACTTCTTTATTTTTCAATTACAGTTAATCTTCCGTAGTATTCTGTATTAGTTTCAGGTGTACAGCATAGTGGTTAGACAAGCATATACTTTCTAAAGCGTTCCTCCTGATGTAACCAGGCACCATACATAGGTATGACAGTATTATCGACTACATTCCCTATGCTGTACTTTACATCCCTATGACTGTTCTGTAACTACCAGTTTGTACTTCTTAATCCCTCCACCTTTTTCACCCATTCCCCATCCCCCCTGCAACCGTCAGTCTGTTCTCTGCATCTATGATCTGTTTCTATTTTGTTTGTTTATTTTGTTCTTTAGATTCCACATATAAGTGAAATCATATGGTAGCAAATATGGCTTTAAATATTTGTTTGATAAAGGAAGAGGTTCATGAAAGTACACGTGCCTACAGCCCATGAAAGTCGTCACATGGCCCAGGCTAGACCATGACATCGTGGGGATGGGTGAGGGAGGAGACCAGAGTGCTGAAAGGGGGCTGTCACCATCCCCAGCACCTTCATTCATGCTCTGACACTTGCCTTAGTGTCTCATCACCCTGGAATGAGTGTCCTTCGGAGGACAAAGTCCCCTTGCAAGGACACCTGTTCTGGATCGCTTGGAGCTGACACTTTAGAATGGGATCCCCTGGCAGCTTGTCACTGATGGCATCTGAACAGTGCCCACCATTTGTGGGCATTTGTTAAAGATTAAACCATGAGAATAAGGCATAAAAACCCCTTGTGAGAGAAGAAAAAGGACCCAGCATTTCCTGAGAATCGGCTTTCTTCTGGGCACTTCACGAAGTCCTTACATTTACAACAGGGACTTTTAACGTCTTCTGGGCATGTCTTTAATCTTTATGTTTTACAGATGAGGAAAGTGAGGCTCAGAGAGGTTAAGAAACGTGCCCAAGTTTCCTAGTTAATAGGCAGTAAACACAGGGCTATTGGAAGCCAGCGCTGTCTGATTCCCAAGTTGGGTATCTTTCCATGGCGTGGTGCTGCCTCCAAGTTCCTGGACAGTATGTTGCAGAAGAAAAAAAAAAAAAACACACACAGTAGGTGGTGGGAAGGGTGGGGCTAGAGTGGGGATGAAACTTCTCACCCTGGATTTTCAGAGTCCAGGGCCCAAGTGTGGTTGGATTGAAAGGAAACCAACTGGGAGGTCAGCACGCCCAAAGCCTTCATTCATGCTGAAAGGGAAGAAGACGTGGCCTGGGAGGCTGACACGGGGCTCTGCTGTTGCTCCTGCTGCTGGCCGCTCTGCGGTGCTGGGTTGCGGCCTTCTGGTGGGTGGAATGGAGGAGGTGGACGTGACCACTGACATCCTCAGACAGCATTCATCTGTTCCTTAGCCCTTCTACAGCTTGTCTCCCCAGCTAGCTTAGAATTTCCCGCCAAAGCAGGGCATACACCTATTATTTTATGTCCTTAGTAGCCTCTTTCTAATTTTTGCCTCACTGGGTACCCTTTAAATTCCTATTTGTATAATATGACCCTTTAAATTAACTTACTTTTGAATAATATGACTCCTGTCCTAAACAATAACATTCTTGAAATCACGGGCTTGGCTAATTTGTCCCTTCCTTAACAAACCTTGATTGAATGCCTGTGGGGTGGCAGGCTTGTCTGGATGGTAGGGACACAGCAAAGAAAAACCAGGCAAAATCTCTACCTTATGAAAGTGACATTCTTCTAGAGAAGATGGAAAATATATACAGTTGTCCCTCGGTATCTGCAGGGGTTTGGCTCTAGGACCCTGCAGTTACCAAAATCTGTGGATGCTCCAGTCCCTGATGTAAAATACATAGTATTTGCATATAACCTACACACATCACCCCACAGACTTTGAATCATCTCAGGATTATCCATCACACCTCATACAATGTAAATGCTGTGTAAATAGTTATCAAAAAAATGTTGTTTAACGAATGACAAGAAAAAATCTGTACATTTTAGTACAGATGCAGCCATGGTAGGCACAACTACATAGGGACACATCAGCAATAATGAAACATTTTTTTTCCGAGTATTTTTGATCCATGGTTGGTGGAATCCGCGGATGTGGAACCCTTGTATACGAAGTGCTGATTGTACATACACACATAAGAAAATTTCAGATAACGATAACAACTCTGAAGAAATTTTTGGCTGGGCGATATATTAGATAAACAATTTTGATCCGTGGTATGGAAGTGATTCTACACTGCAACCCCCCTATACGTATAAACGCACACAAAACAGAAAATGTTTTGAGAAATATGCTGAGAGACAGTGCTTACCTTTACTGCATGTGATGTGGCCTAATTTCTCTTTTGGTTTTAAAAATGCTGATTAGGAGCCACTGAAGACTGATCCTTTGATCTATTAATGGACTGCAGTCTGCAGTCTGAGAAACTCTGGCACAGCGGGGGACTGGCGGTGGGGCTCAGGGCGCTGCTGTAGAAAGGGTGGCTAGAGAAGGAGCCGCTGGGGAAGCGAAGCCTGAGCTGAGAGAGCTGAGAAGGAGAGAGCGATGTGAAGGTCTAGCGGGACAGCCTTCCTGGCAGAGGGAGCAGCAAGTGCAGAGACCTCAAGGTAGGGTTGAATTTGGGTTAGATATGCTTGTATTGTGTGTGTGTGTGTGTGTGTGTGTGTGTGTGTATGTGTGTTTCCTGGTCCATATGCACCGGTGCAGATGAAAATAACTGTGTAAGAGTCTACATAGAAAATTTCTCCCGTGAACCATGTATATTGGTTTCCTGTGGCTTCTGCAACAAATCACCACAAACTTAGCAGCTTAAAACAACACAGATTTATTCTCTTACAGTTCTGGAGGTCAGAAGTCCAAAATGGGTTGGCAAGGCTGTGCTGCTTCCAGAAGCTCAAGGGAGAAGCCATTTCCTCGCCTCTTGCAGCGGCGCCTGCATTCCTTGCCTCCTGGCCGCAGGTTGCTCCAACCTCTGCCTCCACCATCACACTTCCTTCTCTCACTCTGACCCTCCTCCCTCTTGTGATGAGGACCCTTGTGATCATGTTGGGTTCACCAGGATATAGTCCAGGACAACTGCTTATGAACTTTAATCGCACCTACAAAGTCCCTTTTGCCATGCAAGGTAACACAAGTCCCAGGTCCTGGGGTTAGGATGTGGACCTCTTTGGGGGCGGGGAACATTTTCGGCCTGCCAGACCATGCGGGATCATCTTGTGTGGGCTGTCGGGGAACTCCGCACCGCTGGCGGAGCTCCTGCACAGGCTTTGTCCAGCATGCTGCGAGCACTGGCGGCCTGATGTGTTTGCCGAATGGTTAAAGGAATGAAAAGAGTCTCCTTCCTCATTTCCTCCTGCCACCTACCTCTCCTTTTCTGCTCTTCTGGAACTAGATCTGCCCACTGGAGCCACCGGGCCAGAGACAAACGAGCTAGTGCTTATTGATTCACACAGGTCTAGAAAACCCATCCTGGTCTGCCCCTACTCACACGAGGCTTCTTGCACATTGAACCCACCTGGGAGGGACTCTGGAGATCACAGATTCAATCCTCTCCACTAGCAGAGGAGGAAGAGCATCCAACCCCTTCCCTTCAGTGGCTTCATTGGGTGCTTTTAATTATAATTCACTTTTATAGGATTGTTGGACCCTCAAAATATTTTATCCCTTTTTCTTATTTTCTCCTCACCCCACTGGTAAAGGGCAGCCATCAGTCTTTCCATTTTAAAGATGAGGAAACTGAGGCCCTGAAAGTCACGGATGAAACCTGGGCCTGTAATACCAGTGTCCTGATTTCTTCTCACCCCTGGACTCCTTTCATTAGATCTAGGCGGTCCCGCTCCTTTTTTATTTGGAAGGCTGCAAAGTCTTCGTAACCCCAGAGGGCTTCTAGAGGGGCTGGCTTGAGGGAGGAATGATCCAACGCATTTTGCGTCGTGCCCAGGAGCAGAAGTGAAAAGCTTCACAGGGACAAAATTTTATGGAGACAGTTCAATTCAACCTATGCGGGACATTCTAAGAATCAGTATCTCCAGATACTAGTGCTATCAGCTGCCTGGGGAGAGACACAGAAGTGATCCTTGTCACTGGAAGCTTCTTAGCAGGAGTTGGACTTGGAAATTGTTAACCTTATTTACATAGTCTTTGAGTTAAAGCTTTAGCCACAGGCCTTCGGGGGGGCCCTAAGAGAGTAGACCCCTGCACTGAGCTCCTGCTATTTTTCTCATCCATCTTGTGCACGTCTCACCATAGGGCTTTGGAAGAGGAGAAGGGGGAAGGAGGGGCACAGAAATGGGTTTTACAAGGGGTGGGGGGTGGCTGATGTAAAAGGAAACCTCCAAGAGGGGCCCTCCCTTATAGGAGATAACAATCAAATTACATGCATTTTAAATGGCATTCTCAGGGTCTTAGTGATTTTCATATGAAAACTCAGCCTTGGCATCTGTTTCTCCTTTTAGGACAGAAACCAAGAGACTATTTACATATTCTTAGGGCCCTATCACCAATAAAATCATTTCAGAACCTCAGTCCTCTCTGACTGCCCCCTCCCCCACCAACTCTTTCCACATTTGGGATTAAATTTCTTGGCAGACGGTGGTTGCTGCTCTCTTTGGTGATTTATTTATTCAGTTGGATTATTTTTCATCCCTAGCCTGGGCATTTCAGGTCTCGGCGTCCACCTTCTGATCATCAGGGATTGACCCTGCTTGGGGACCCTCCCCAAAGTAGGCCGCGGGGCCACGCCAGGAACACATTCCTGCAGGCGCCGAGAGGCGAGAGGCGGACTGTCTCCGTGTCATCTCTAGGCACCCCTGCTAGTCCCACCCCCTTTCCGACTGTGACAGAGTTTCCTCTGGGAGATGAAGGCACACAGCTGGGTGACGTCACTAGGAACGCATAGGGCCTGTGCAGGGGCCCTGAGGGAGCACAACCAAGATGTCACTTCAAGCAAGCGGAGGGTCCATTTCATCATTTGCCCCAGGGACAGCATGGTCCTAAAGGCACTTAGGACTCCGGCTGAAGCATCTGGGAGAAGTGCCTCTGTTGGCATGCACCTCCCAGCCCCGTCCTCCTCACTGTCCGCATGCTCACTCCTCCACCTCAGGGACTTCTGTTCCCAAGACGCAGCCCTACAGGCCTGGGCACACAGTCCTGTGAGCCAGCTGCAGCACCTCACGGACCCTGCTCCTAACCAGCTCTGTGACCTTGGGCACATCACACAGCCTCTCTGAGTCTCCTGAGAGACACCTAAAAAACAGGGCAAGCAGTGGGACCTGCCTTGTGGGATGTGGGCACAGATGAATTAGCGCCCATGGAGCCCAGGCACCTTTCCTGGCAAGTCATAGGGAGGTGATAGCTGTTGGTCATTACTAGCAATTTGTAGCTTTCATCAAAGGTAGGGGCCTACGAATGAGGAAGTCAATCAATTTAATTCAATGGATCACTGAGTCTTGACTTTGTGTCTTGCCTATGTGCTAGTGGAGAGGGATCAAAAGGTAGGGGTAACCTTGGACTTCACAAAGCCTCATGGATAAATCAGATGATTTGGCTATCACATGAAGCTGTTGAGGTGTGGAGAAGAGAATGTATGGGAAGCTCAGGCCACAGAGAGAGTATGTCATATATCAGAGTTGTTATTATTTCTATTAACATGGTTGTATACTAGTAACAACAACAACGACAATAGTAGTAATAATAATAATAATACAATACTTACAAAAATAAGACCTGCACGCGAGGAGCTCAGCACTAAGTGGGTGAGCTGGGCCTGTACGCAGAGAAACAGAAGAAAGCACCATGTGGCCATCTCCAGCCCGTTCCGGAGTCACTTGGCCTGAGTTCAGTGCCTTCTTCTCACTGAGCGGCCGTGTGATCCTGTGCAAGTTACTTCGCATCTACCTGCCTGTGTTTTCCCATGTGTAAAAAGTGGATGTTGACAACGCTTCCCTTGAAGGTTAGGGGGTGGACAAAATACATGAGGATATGTAAAACCATGGTAATATATAGTGTCCATCCCATGGTTGGTATGAGTGAAGTACTGGCTTTAACTATCAGCAGGAGGCAGTGAATACTGTGTCTGTGCGGCATGAGGGAAGTCTTCTGAGGAGAGGTAATGTTGATGATGGGCTTTGAAGGTTGAAAAGGAAATTTCCAGGTATGAGCGGGAGGCACCCCGGGAGGGAGCAGCCACTCCAGGTACAGGGAAGAGCCTGAGCCTGAAGGTTGGAGAGGTGGCTTGTTGAGAACAGGAAGATGTGAGCCAACGACTAGCGTGGAAGGGAGAGTGAGAAAGATGGGGCAAGATGAGGAGGGTGGGCCAGGTGGTGCAGGAGCCGGTGGGCTGAGGAAAGGGGGCGAGGCAGGATCCATCTTCTTGGAGATGGTGGAGGGTCTGTGTTTTGGAGAGAGCAGCTGGGCTGCACTGTGAAGGACGGATTGTGGCTGGGGCTCTCCATCCTGGCTGCTCATTTGTGTCCTGCGCTGCTTTAAAATATACCAGTGTCAAGGTTCTGTTCCTGACCAAGTCAATGTGATGGGATGGGACCCAAGCAAGATCCAGTTTTTCAGCTTAAGTTGGGGGATCCCTGCATCCGAGGGAGAGCTGCTATGTCTTAATATAATGTCTTAGTACAATTCAGTGGTGCCACGACCTGAACCAGAATAGCAGCGTGGTGCTGGAGACAGACAAAGATACGGGAGGTGGTGGTGGTGACTGGGAAGCCACCTGCCTTTCCTCTGAGAGCCATGGCTTCATCTCTGGGGCTTGGGATCCAGCCTCATGCAGACAACAAGAGGTCTTCTGTCAAGACCCAGCAGTTGTGGGCATGTGCATTTTTGACAAGCAATCTGGAACATGAGCTAAGCCAGGAAGGATTCCCGCATTCTTCCCAATTGGTGAGCTTGTAACTCCATCCTCCTCCTCTGCAGATAGTGCTAATTCACCAGACTCTCTCCCTGGGGCAGGCTCTGATGTCCTGGGTTAGTTGTCCTGGTGGGGTGGGCTGGGGCTGGGTAGGTGCTGGCTCAGGGGTGGGCTTGCTAGCCTTTGAAATCAGAGCTGATTGTTTTTAATAATGTCAAGTTTTAAAATTTATTTCTCATGTTGGTGCTTTGAAAAACATTTCTCCGGCAGGCCAGGGGGGTCTGCTTTTGGGCCCCCCAGCCGGACGGGCTAGCCCCAGAACACTGGCCTAATCCCCTTTCACTTTCAAGGCGCACAGACACCCGCCATTCACATGATGTCATGGCTGGAGGCGCCCTTCCCTAATGACTCTTGTTATGGCTAAGCTGGGACTGGGCTTTTCCAGGTGGCTATGCTGTGGGTCTGCTTGTCGCTGCTCTCCCACCATTTCTGGGCGTATTGTCTTCAGGTCCTTCCTTTGAGTCTTCACAGGGATGGTTCTAGGAGTACAGGTGTGTGTGTGCGCACGCATGCGCGTGTGTGCTTGATGGCGAGGCAAAGGGAACCCCAAGTGGAGGAATTTACTGAGGGCAGGTTGCATGTGGCATAAGCATAGGACTGGAAATCAGGAAAGGAGAAGTCTTTTCTGGGGGGGGGGGAGGGTTAGTCACTCTTTCATTTGAGTCTATCGTTTCTTGTCTTCGGGCCTCAGTTTTCCCCATCTGTAAACTATGAGGTCACCTGGTCTCCAAGATTCTGTTCCACCACCTTGTGGCTTCTTGAGGATGAGTTTTTAGCACATGATTAGATCTAGTCCCTAAGGGCTGAGCCCTTTATAGGATGCTTCTAGAGGTTTGGTGTAGGCAGGAAACTGCCTCCTTAGGAAAACATTCAAGGAACACCCATAAAAAATGAGGGCGAGAAGGGGAACAAGCATTTGTAGATAACTAGTATATACCAAGTACTACTTGAGATTTCTGCATACACGATCCATTGATTTCTTCCACCGTCCTCATGAGGGAAGTGTTAGAAATCTCTGGGTATAGATGGGGATATTAAGGCTTGGAGAGTTAAGAAACTTTCTCAAGTGAAAGAAATGGAATAGGAGCTGATCCTACCCAACTCGGAATAGTAATACCAGCAGTAGCTGTGGGTGCTGAGTGCTTACTATGTTTCAGGCTCTGTCCTAATTACCTTATTCACTCTGCGGTATAACTGAATGAAGCTGGTACTATCGGGATCATGATTTATAGAAAAGGAAGCCAAAAGACCAAGAGGCTCCTTGCTCAAAATAGAGCAGCCGGTCAGGGGTAGGACTGCGATTCACGTCCCAGTCTTTCTAATTCTAGAGCCTATGGGTGAAGAATAATTACCCCCTGAGACCACAGGAAGAAACTAATTGGAAAGTGTCAGTGTCCCCACATGTCAACAATGGGGCCTGCCTTTTAGGAAAAGCTGTATCTCTCAGCCCCTGCTCCAGGGGCAGGTAAACGGGTGGCTGATGTATTCTGTATCCTGCCCCGCATCAAATCGCTTCAACCCCACAGGCTTAGACCAGAAGGTGGGACTCAATGGCACCCAATATAGAAAACCCCATAGGAGGTGGCTTTGAGGATGAATTGGTTTAATCAGATTTCCTCCTTAGGGGATTTGACCTTGGAAATCATGAGCAAATGAGGCAGCTGACAGAGGAAGCTGAAGCTGAAAGTTTGTGACATACAGAAAAGATGGGCCTTGTAGAAGCAGAAGCTGCCTGCCAGAGAAGAGGCGCACAGAACCGAGGGAGAGTGCTGGTCTGCTGAGAGCACATGCAAGAAAAGCTGGACCCTGGGGCAACCCCGTGCCTGGGAGAGAGAAACGGTCAGTGGCTGTCCAAAGGGACACAAGGCCTCCATTCCCACAAGTGCCTACTTCTGGTTCCGACGAGGCCTGATTCTTGCATCCCAAATAAGAGCTCTCCTTCCCCACCGGTATCTTCATAGCACCCACTTCCCTGCACCCATCCCTTGCTTTTCTAACATTGAAGAGATTTTTCTGATCCTGCAGTCAAAGAAGCTTGACTAAAATACAGGTCAGCCTAGCTGTGGAGCGTGGGCAGAACAAACTGGAATCCTCGCTTTCCTGTTTACACTTGTTTGGTTTTTTGAACCTGCTCTGCTCTGCAATAGTGAGGTGGATTACAACTCCCTCCCACACACACACAAAAGAACCTCTCATGTATGTGGCATGTGCCTGACACATAATAGGCACTCAATAAATAATACCTATCCTCAATATCTTATATATAATTTTATACATTCTCATTTTATTTTCACCACTGCCCAAGTGGCTATTAGCCCCTTTTTACAGATGAGGAAATCGAGGCTCATGGACTTTAAGTGACTAGCCCAAGTTTCCATGGCCTGAAGGAAAGATGCACAATTAGCTCTGAGCATTGTTCGTAGCTAATGCAAAAATGAAGCCATGATCTGTCACATGTTCACACCGTACCCTGGGCTCCAGGCGAGCTGCTACTGGAAGTCTCTTGGACCTTCACGTGGTGGTGGTGGTCGTGGGCACTCTTCCTGTGGACACGCAGAGAGAGGAGGCTGCGGTGTGAATGCTGGCCTCCTCCTTCCCTCGTTTCTTCCTGAGGGCAAATTAAAGAACAAAATCATCGGAAGTATGGGCCGCCTTTTGTTTTCTGTGTAACACAAAATCGCTCTATCAAGTTCCAGGAGGGTATAAAAGGTGACTTATTCTTGGGACGTGGACCTCCCACGTAAGAGAAAAACGTGCACTGTGAAGAAACCACTTATTCTGACAATGAAGTGACCGCCGTCTGCGTTTGTTGGAAGCAAGCGCTCACCGTTGCTGTCCTTTTACCATTCATCCCGACATTCAATTTCAGGCCAATGAAATTCAGATCGGTGGGCCCTGAGGGCCTCAGGGTGAATTGCTCATTGCAGCCTTACATATTTTGGGTAGAATTCACTGAGTGACTTGGTGCTGAGTCCCTGGGAGCGCCCACCCAGCCCAGCTGTTCGGAACGTGAGGAGTAAGCGTATTTACAGACAGTTGGTGGCCTCATTCTCTCTTCAGCCAAATGAGCAGATACCAACTTTTATGTGCACCCCCTGTCCTGGCGCCCAGAGCATCGCTGTGAGCACGTTGGAGCCAACTGTGGACTTCTGCCCAGGGTCCCGGCTCCAGCCTGAGTGGCTTCCCCTGCTCCTCCAACCTGCACTGAGTGTCTGAGCCTTGGCTCTGCGCTCCACTCCTTGTGTCTGCTCTGGCCCTTTGCCTCCAGCTGGCAGCCCGTTCCTCCCCTTCTGGCTGGCTGACTGGCACCTGGCCCCCAGCACTGCCTTGATCTTACCGTCACTTGTAGCTTCTGATAAGCGACAAGCTCCTGCCCGATACAGGCCTAGCTGGGGCGTCACCAGCACCCAGACTCAGGACGTGAGCTTCAGAGTCAGGGGGCGTCTGGTTCTAGCGCTAACATACCATGTTGAGCTCCGTGCAACCTTAGCCGACCCACGCCACCTTTCTGAGCCTCAGTTTCCTTGCCTGTAAAATGAGGGTGATGAGATGTACCGCATGGAAGTGTGGAGAGGGTTAATGCTGGTTTTATTGTTATTGAAATGTGAGATTTTGAGTGCATCCGCATATGGGGTGCTAGGAATAATCCAAAAAATAGCGCTGTGCATTCTCGATAATACTAGAATGTACAGCCTCATAAAAATCGTTCTGAGAGTTATAACACTCTCCATTACAGATGAGGAAACTGAGGCACAGAGGGAGAATTGAGGACACCTAATGTCACAGCCAGCTAGTGGGGAAACCTGGATTTGAACCCAGGTCTTCTGACTCCCTTTCCGGAAAGCAGCGCAGGCGGCCGCTTTGATCTCCCCAAGCTGCTGTCCAACAATGTGCCAAGGGAAAGGGAAGACAAGGAGAGGCGCTGCTCCCCTGCAGCCCCTCCTCCCAGTGCGGCTGGCGGCTGGGCAGGAGGAATTCGAGCGGCTGGCTTGTGCTCATGCTTGAGGAATGTCTTGAGAAGTCGTGCCTAAGCCCTCTGTATCTGACTCATCATCTCCCCGTCTCCAGGAGTGTCAGAGAAGAGCTCCCTTAATCCCTCCTGTCCTCGGTCCCAGGCTTTCATTTGTCAAACTAAAAATATTCCCTCCGGGAACCTCCTTTTGCCAGAGGCTGAGGAGATGTAAGGGGAATGGCGGTTCAGTGTCACTTCCTGACAGCGCCTCCGTATTGTTCCCCTGCCAGGGAAACGGAGATGGGGCAGCAGGAGCAAGGGGCCTCTGTCATTCTTGGGCCAGGGCCAGCCTGTTCACCTTTCTCCTGCAAACTGGCTTCCTTTTCCCCTCTCTCAAGGCTCCAGACAATAGCCCTTCAGCCTGACACCCAGCCTTGGCCCAGTCCCTCGGGGCTGTGTCGTGATTCATGCCAGGTGAGGGCTATAACATGCCAACTTCATTTCCTCTGCGGCCTGAAGGGAGGGTGGGCTGGCACGCACTTGTCTGCAAGGTTAGTTTACCGATAAAGGGATGTAGAGCTTGAAGGTAAAGGGAAAAAGAAAGTCCTGGCTCCTCAGGTTAAGAGGATGGATGGGAACTCACGGTGTGGGACAATGGCTCTATTGGGATGCCACCAAGGTTTGTCTCCTGTTTCCCTTCTTTCTTTTCTTCATTTTGTCACTCCTGGCAGCCTCTTGATCCTTGGGGCTGATCCTGTGTGTCCATGATCTTGACTTGGCTCCAAACCTTGGCTCATAGCCATTGGGTTGTCTCCCTGGGCCACCAGGGTGCCCACCTGCTCAGTGGAAATAGAGCGTAATGAAACCAGAGGAGAAGGGACTTGGCACCCAGCCTTGGGTTTAAACTCTGGCACCACTCAGCAAATGGCCTGAGGAAGGTACCTCATCTCTGAGCCTCAGGTTCCTCATCTGTATTAGTGAAGAGTCATATCCACTATCCTGGTCTATGGTAAAGATTAATAAGATGGTCTAGAGAAAGTGAGTCTTACAATGCTGGCCACACAGTAGGGACTCGAATCATTGTCACCATCGTCACCATTCCTTTAAGACCTGGCAACCAAGGCCACTATACTCTTGTAATTGGAAGACTGAGTTCTAATCCCAGCTCTCTGCCACAAACTAGCAGGAAAGTCCCTTAACATCTTTGAGTCACATGTGCTCACTTATAAAATGGGGAGTTTGGCTTGATTTCCTCTGTAATTCTCAGATCTAAAATTCTGGGGTCTTGAAAATCCCTGGGAGTCAATGTTCGTGGAAAATTTCATTCTTTAAAGAAGAACAATGTAACTGTTTGCTATGGACTAAATTTTGCCCCCGCCACCAACCAATTCCTATGTTAAAGCCTGAACCCCTAATGTGACTATATTTGGAGATTCTGGAGATAAGGTCTTTAGGAAATAATTAAGGTTAAATAAGGTCATAAGGGTGGGGCCCTAATCTGATAGAACCGTGGCCTTATAACAGGAGGAGGAGAGAAACCTCTCTCCCTCTTTCCCTCTTTTCTTTTTTTCTTCCTCCTCCTCTTCTTCCTCCTCTTCTTCTCCTCCCCTTCCCATCCCTCTCCTCATCCTTATTCTTTTTTTTTCTCACTCTCTCTTCCCCACCCCTCCCTTTCCTGAGGACACAAGAAGGCAGCCATCTGCAAGCCAGGAAGAGAGCTCCCACCAGAAACCAAAACCTTGGTTTTGAACTTTCCAGCCTCTGGAACTTGGAGAAAATGAATCTCGTTTAAGCCACACGGTGGCTTTGTTATGGCGGCCTGAGTTGACTGAGACTTTGCTGAAGGAGAAGCATCTGAGGCAGAGAATGGGGTCCCCAGCAAGCCCTTGATCAAGTTTATTGAGCTAAAGAGGATTGATGGACTTTCTTCAGGAAGAGGGAGCAGCCACACTCACCCAACTGACTTTGCAATCAGGTATCAACTGGAACACTGCCATTAAAAGAAGCAGCTCTGCTTTCTACCATCCATGAACAGTGGTTAACCCAGACCCTGGAGTCAGGAGAGCTGAATGTGGACCTGAGCTCTGCTGCATGCCAGCTGTGTGACTATAGAAAAGTTAATTGATATCTCTGGTCTCATTTCCTTCCTTGTCAAATGAATCCCTGCTTCCTCTTCTTAGCTGTGTAGGGTAAATGTGGTAAGGTACACATGGTGCATAGTAGGCACTTGTGACATGTTGGCCACTGCTAGTAATAATGCCATATTATAAAATTATTATTAATTAACAATAATTGATTAATAATGAATTAATATTCATGAGTCATATTATTAATTAATATGACTCATAAGAGTCATGTGAGCAAAATTATTATCATGAATTAATTAATAATTTTGCTCATATGACTCTCTTCACCTGCTTGAGCTAAAAATGAGGCCATGCTTCTCTTGTTATTACAATTGGAACTGGCTGTAGGCCCTGTCTACCTTCCCGCAATAAGCTGAAAGTCCCCAAATGCTTCTTTGTATGAGACCCAGCCCCACTGGGGATTCTATTAGATGCAGATGTGCCACTTGGAGGCTGGTGGCATCCTGGCAGCCCTCAGCTCACCTCTTTCATGTGAGGTGCTGGAGCAAGTTGTCCTCCTGTGACAGTCTCAGCTCTGGTTTGGGGTAACAGCCCTCCTCCCCGCTCCCAACTGGAGAGCTCCTTCTTGGGAGGCCCTCCATGTGCTTTCTGTTCAGATGATCTCACCACACAATCTCAGTTCTTCAGATGTTTGAGTAACCTGGAATCAAAAAAGAAAGAAAGAAAGAAAAGAAAAGAAAAAACATTACTCTTCATCTGGATCTGCTGGACACCTATGCAAGTTTGCCCATCCCTTCACCAGAAGCCTTTGAGTTCCACAAACAAGGAGCATCAGGCAGTGCGGCCTTGGACAAGCCTCCCAAACCCTTCCCCCATGACAATGAGGTGCCTACTTACTTTCTATGTCAGTATGCCTTTAGGATACTCAAGCGATCCTATTCACAACAAGGAGATCTGCTCTAATAACAATAATAACCTCACAGTTCATTGAATCTAAGATGCTACAGATGGCAAAAAAATAATCCTTGGTTAATACATCATCAAGAAAGAAAAAAAAATCCACTTACCTACAACATGCCATCCTCTGAAAGACACATCATGATTTCAGAGTTGTTAAAAGTGTGAAATTATGTGTGGCTCAGAATCAATGAAATTATTAACAATATTAGCTAATATTTTAAAAATATTTACCATGTGTTGGGCATTTGTTTTAAATAATTTAATTAATTTATTCCTCAAAAGAGCTCTATGAAGTAGAGTCCATTATAACCCCAAACTCTACTTTACAGATGAGAAAAATGAAGCACATATGGGTTGTATAACTTCATGTCACATGGTTAGGGAGTAGCTAGATTTCAGCTGGGGCAATTGAATGCCCTTCTTATTAGACATGAAGCAATAGCAACTTTAAAATAGGATCTCTCTCTCTCTCTCTCTCACACACACACACACACACACACACAACTTAAAAGTCCTATCTTGCTGGTTCCTCCAAGTGCAATTTTGATACCAACTTATATTGAATAGTGAGAAATTGGGGTTTGAAAGATCTGGTAAGTCCTCTTTAGAAAGGAGTTTTGGGCTAAAATCTATCCAGGGGATGAGATGGTCCCCCACCATACATGCTCTCACCACCCAGTAGAGTACAGGCTGCCTGGAGACCACTTTATTTAAAAAAGTTTTGTTGAACGCCTCATTTCCTGGCTCTTTCCAGTGGTCTTTTCTGGGGATGGGATCCATTCATTCTCCATAACACAGCTCAATACTAATAACCAACTTCTCAGACCCTTTTGGAATGCCCTCAGCTGCTAGTAACAGAAAACCCAATTAAAAACAGCTTCAACAAATTGGGCATCTTTTTGTTCTCACCTGATGAGTGCCTGGAGGAAGGCAGTCCAGCTCTGGTGCTCAGTGGCGGCTCAGCGGTGCCAGCAACTACTCAAGTTCTTTTAGTCCTGTGATCTTAGCTTGTTGACATGCTGCCTCATGGATTCAAATGTGTGGCTGCGCCTCTAGGCACTTTGTCCATGTTCCAGTAAGAAGAAAGGAGGATGGCAGAAAGGCTTTGTCTTTTTACTGGGGAAAGTTCTTACAGCTATTTAGCCAGAATTGGGTGACAGATCCATACGCTTAGGTCAATTACTGGCCAAGGGCAATGAGATGATCATGACTGGTTTAGACCTGCAGTAATGTATGCCCTGGCACTGGTGTAGGGGTTTCCCCTCCTCACGATCAAGAGATTCCTGGCCTCTTCCTGAACAACAACAAAGCTGGAAAGCATGGATGGTGGATGGGTAGGCAGCTGCTAGTATCTGGCACATATCTCCTTTCCTCTTATGCTCCTTCTACAACAATCTCTTCCCCAACCCATTTCCACTCTCTCTGTTTACTTAGGCTCAGGAACAGAGGGTGCAGGGCTTGCATTCCTATCAGCCATGTAGCCCACTGGGATGTGAGTACTGTGAAGGGAGGGATGACTCTGCTGTGCTCCCTCATTACCCCCAGCGCTTATCACATGCCTGATGTATTGTGGGCGCTCAGCGAACAGTGCAGTGAATGGATGAATGAATACTGGCCAAGAGCCCACGTGACGTGGGCTGTCACTCTCTCAAGAACCAACATGGAAGGATCAGGCCTCCTCCCACCACTGGTCTGGGAAGGCAGTGTGTGTGTGTGTGTGTGTGTGTGTGTGTGTATGCGTGCATGCACACTTGCAGCTCCTCCCTGCCTCAGATTGAATTACTTATAAACAGGCCTGCGCCAACCTGGCAGAAGCTGAGTTTCAGCACAACAGTTCTTATAATTTCCCCAATTCTTTTGATTTGGCAAAATCCAAAAATAAAACAAAGCTCCACCACCCCACCCCATCTTCCGCTCAGCATGTCTCTGGAGCCCGGTGCCCTGCTTGAGCAATGGGTTCTGCATGTTTGGGATTAATCTCCAGAGCCTGCTAATCTGCCTGTCCTTCCTCTGATCACTCCTGCCCTGGACTTGGCCTTCTGTCTGTCCTGTCCTTGGACATAGGTGTGCAGGGCTGGGATTCAGAGCTCCTAGGGCTCTGGCCCTGTTCTGCATGGAGTCTATCCCATTCTGTATTCTGGGTTCCTGTTTATTGATGTAGTTCTTTTGGCAAAGAATTGAGAGAGAGCCTTTTTCCCTCGGATTTCAACAATCCCATTGACCCCAAGCTAGATGCTACTGAAATGTCTCCACCCTCTAGACTCTCAGTAAGCCGTGTGTGGTTGGCTCATCTCGTTGAACTTGCTTCTTAGCAGGATGTGGGGACTGCCTTTCACTGTTACCTCACACGTGTCTAGGATTTCATACAAATGAATTTGTGAGCTCCTTATCTATCAAATTGGGGTTTGGATTAGATCCTCTTTGAGGTTTCTTCCAACATTGACGAGGTAAAATAGCAAGTGTTACTATTTTTAATATATCCGAGGAAACAGGCTAGGGAAATTGAGGGGGAGACTCAAGGTCACACAGCAAGTCAGTTGCAGAACCAGGGCATGAACTGAATCTCAGTCTGATGAACTTTTCATTCCACCCTCCTGACTTTCATGGTAGTTTCCCCTGAGTCCCTGGTAGATGTAGGCACAGAACCCAGGTTCTCTCCAGGAAGTTTTCAACCCTCTCCCAGCCCCCAAAACATTAGCCAGGCAGGGTACGTTCTTTAGCCAGTGCATGGTGACAGATATTGTGTGGATAGGTCCCTATGACAAATAGCATTCTGAACTTGCAGCTGGCATAAGCATTGGCCTGGGACTCCGTCACACTCCCCTGCCATTCATGCCTCCTTTGTGTTAATTAAAATGATCCCATTCTTAACGCCTGTTTTTTGTTTTGGTTTCTTTTCCAAATGTGTGGGCAAGCAGTCAGCATAGTACTCTACTGCTAGGAAGGAAAGAAAAAAAAAAGGCTGGGAGTTGAGAGTCTGGGGTTCGAGGCCTGGCATGGCCACTCATGAGATGTGGGATTTTTTCACATCCTTTAATCTTTCAGTCTGTGTTCTCTTCTATAAAATGGGTGTGTGGGGGGAGGGGACTAGGTGGCTTCTAGTAGCCCTTCAATCCCTGATATGCTATAGCATGTCTTTGTGATGCTCTTTAGCGTAGAAACGGCACAGACACACGTGCAATCAGGGGCAGACCACTATATATGCTCTTTGTTTCCACGTCCTCCAGAAACCTGGAAACACAGCAGGAGTCTATTACATGCAGCCTGTGTGCGAGCTCAACGTTGTTAGAGGGTGAGGAGGCCAAGAGGACACCCATTTATGGAGTGCTTACTGTGTGCTGGGCATGTCACCTCTTTTTATCTTATTTAATGCTCACAATAACCTCACATGGTGGACCTTGGTCCTGGCTCTCTCTCACTCCTCATTTCTTGTTCTTTCTGTAACGCCACACTGCCATTAATGACATCTTCCATTTATCAAGCATTTATGATGTGTCGAGCACTACTCTCAGTAGTTTAAATGTACTATTTAATTGAGTCCTCACAATAATCCCAAGGAAGTTAATAATAGGTCTCTAATCTATGGATGTGGATGAGGAGGCACGGAAAAATAAAGTCGCTTGCCCTGGGCCGCCCAGTTAATGAGTGGCAGAGCCTCAGTTCTCACCAGTTCTACTTGATTGAAACTCACACACTGGGCTATTTTGCCTCCACTTTGTGTTGCTGATAGCTGATGTCCCTCCACAGGTTATCCACCATATACTTGCCCATAGTTTTCCAAAGTGGGGTCTGAAGACCGATTGCATCAGAATCTCCTGGTACTCTTATTAAAACTGCAGATTCCTAAAGCTCTCTCCAGACCCCCTGAAGCTGACTCTCTGAAGGTGGGACCTGGGACTGTATAACATCAAACTCTCCAGTGGGTCTTATGCCCATTAAAGTTTGAGAACCACTCAACTAGGGAATGAATAGGTCTCACTTTCATTAAACAAACTTTTCCATGAGCATAGCAGATCCAGGGTGTTGTGAAAGTTTCCAGCAGGGAGCTAAGCATTATTATTACCTTACTGAGACACATAAAATATGGGCACTTTGCAGTGGTTTTCTGGATATGGGCTTTATTTGTGCTTTAGCATGAGGTAAAGCCTAGCATTTCAGTTAGCCAAGACCACGTTATGCTGCAGTTACAAGCAACCGCCAAATATCAGTGGTTTAAAACAACAATAAAGATGATTTCTTTCTCATACTACACGTGCAGAGTGGGTCTGGAGGGTGGGAGATAAAGGGCTGTAATCACCGCTTACTCTCTCACAGCCTCTGTGGGCGAGGAATTCAGGGCTTGGGGGATTCTGGCCCAGGGTCTCTCCAGAGGTTGCAGTCCAGATATCAGGAGGAGATGCTGTCATCTGAAGGCTTGACTGGGGCTGGAGCACACGCTCCCAGAATGGCGCACTCACCTGAGTGTGGGCAGGAAGCCTTAGTTCCTTATCATGCGGGCTTCTCCACAGGTGGCTTGAGTATCCTTGTGACATCATATCTGGATTCCCTGAGAGCAAAGGATCTAAAGAGGAAGGAGCAAGCAGGAAGCTGCGGTGCCTTTCATAACTGAGTATTTGAAGTTGTGCACCATGACTTCATTCATTAAAATGGAATCATTAAGTCCAGCCTTCACTCCAGGGGAGGGAAATTAGTTTCCAATTATTGAGAGGAAGTATAAACAATATGTGATCATTTAAAAACAAGGACAGTCCACCCTCTGGCCACAAATGATTAATATTCTTTTTTAAAAATATATTTTATTGATTATGCTATTCTAGTTGTCCCATTTCTCCCCATTTATTCCCCTCCACCCTGCACACCCCTTCCCACCCACATTCCCCCCTTTAGTTCGTGTCCATGTGTCATAAGTTCTTTAGCTTCTACATTTCCCACACTATTCTTGTCCTCCCCCTGTCTATTTTCTACCTACCATCTATGCTACTTATTCTCTGTACCTTTCCCCCCTCTCCTCCTCCCACTCCCCTGTTGCTAACCATCCATGTGACCTCCATATCTGTGTTTCTGTTCCTGTTGTAGCTGTTTGCTTAGTTTGCTTTTGTTTTTATTTTAGGTGTGGTTGTTAATTATTGTGAGTTGCTGTCATTTTACTGTACATGTTTTTTTATCTTCTTTTTCTTAGATAAGTCCCTTTAACATTTCATATAATAAGGGCTTGGTGATGATGAACTCCTTGAACTTGACCTTGTCTGAGAAGTGCTTTATCTTCCCTTCCATTCTAAATGACAGCTTTGCTGGATAGAGCAATCTTGGATGTAGGTCCTTGACTTTCATGACTGGAATATTTCTTTCCAGCCCCTTCTTGCCTATAAGGTCTCTTTTGAGAAATCCGCTGATAGTCCGATGGGAACTCCTTTGTAGGTGACTGTGCCCTTATCCCTTGCTGCTTCTAGAATTCTCTCCTTCATTTGAATCTTGGCTGATGTAATTATGATGTGCCTTGGTGTGTTTCTCCTTGGGTCCAACTTCTTTGGGACTCTCTGAACTTCCTGGACCTCCCAGAACTCTATTTCCTTTGCTAGCTTGGAGAAGTTCTCTTTTATTATTTGTTCAAATAAGTTTTCCACTTGTTGCTCTTCCTCTTCCCCTTCTGGTACCCCTATAATTTGGATGTTGGGATATTTAAAGATGTCTTGGAGGTTCCTAAGCCTCTCCTCATTTTTTTGAATTCTTGTTTCTTCACTCTTTTCTGTTTGGATGTTTCTTTCTTCCTTCTGGTCCACTCCATTGATTTGAGTCCCAGTTTTCCTCCCATCACTATTGGTTCCCTGTGCAGTTTCCTTCATTTCACTTATTGTAGCCTGCATTTGTTCATCTAATTTGTGAGCTAAATCAATCAATTCTGTGAGCATCCTGATCACCATGGCTTTGAACTACGCATCTGATAGGTTGGCTATCTCTTGGTTGCTTAGATGAATTGGCTCTGGGGCTTTGATTTCTTCTCCTGTTTGAGCCATTTTTTGGGGGGCGGTCTGGTTGGGACTGTTATGTAGTGAGGGGCGGAGCCTTAGGTGTTCCCCAAGGCAGGGCAGCCCAGTCGCAGGGTTGTGACGCTGTATGTGGGGGCAGGGTCCGAGAGGGAACAATGGTGCTTGCTCTGCTCTTTCTTGGATTCTAGTCCCTTCCACCACTTCCCCTTCACCTGGATTATCTGCGCGTGAATGTGGGACCACCTGGCCAGCCAGCTGCCTTGCACGGCCTCACTGGGTCTGCACAGTTGGCACCCTGTGCCTGGGGTCCGCTAGCCACCACCTGTGTGCCTGGGGACTGCTAGCTGCCACCTGAATGCCTGGGATCTGCCAGCCGCTGCTGCCTGCACTCCTGGGTCCGCCAACCTCTACTTTTTCCTGTCTCGATTCCACCCCTCTTACTGGTCTGGATGAATGGTTGTTGGACTTCCATACAGTTCAATTTTCTATCAATTCTGGTTGTTTTCTTGCTTCTAAATCTTTGTTGTCCTTAATTTTGGTTGTTCGAGGAGGCACAGTGTGTCCACCTACGCCTCCATCTTGGCTGGAAGTGATTTATATTTTTATCATATGCAAAATACACACACTCTTGCCCAAGGCCCCCAAAGTATCGTTCCATTAGAGCATCAGTTTGAATTCCAGAATTCTTTCATCTAAATGAGGAGCTGACAAGGATTGTCAGATGTAATTTCTTAAATTCAGCTCTTTAATTATAGGAAGACTTGTGAATACACACACTCAACATATAGTGATGGGACAGATATAGGATAACCACTGTTATTCTATTCTATTTGTGTCCCAAAGTGGGGAAAACAGAAGATGCAAAGGACTCACAAGTCCATGGTGAGCCTGCAATATAGCTGGACAAGTGAATGGTCTTTGATTAAGAGTTTGTTTTACCCCTGACTGGGAATCATTCTCCTTGGCTCTATGCCCTGGCCTCTTGGGTCTTGGTTGTTCTTCTGGGTTGTCCGTCTTTTTCCAAAAAAAGTTGCTTTGTTTGCAGCTGTGTAGTTTTCTCAACCTGTTTCCTGCCAGGATTTTGGGAGAGAGGTTCAGAGATCATTTTTACTTTGTACTGTTTTTGTCCCTTTCAGTCTAAGCTGGTTGTGTTTCTGCAAATGTCATTTTCTTAAAAACTTTTCTGAGTCTCCTGCAAACAATATTGGGCCTACTCCATTAGACAATGCACATCCATAAGTCTCTTTGAGATAAACCTTGGATCCTCACTCCTTTAAAACTTCCTCCACTCAAGGTTTATGATTTGGGTGTCTTAGAAGTGGCTGAGGGACAACATCCTTAAACTTCTTACAAACTGTTGTTCAGCTGAGAGTATTTGCAAGGTACCTACTTAAACTTAGAGTGGTTTTTGTCTGATTGAACAGCCCTCTGAGATAACACCTTAGAACTTTCTGCAGTCTTAATGAAGGTGTTTATTGTCACCTCCTTGGCTTCACCTTTTGCATATTTGCCTTGTAGTGCCCTGGAAATGATTATTGTATGGAAGACATTTCTTAATTTTTAACCTTGTTTGCCATCTTGAGAGGTTAAAGAATTTCATGACTATCAAGTCCTGTCTCTTTCATGCTTAATAGTCTTTCTTTTAGCCTATCTGTCTCCTCTCACACTTGGTTGTAAGCAACAAGAAGAAGCCAAGTGACACCTTTAACCCATAGCTTAGAAACTTCCTTAGCTAAATCCAGTACATTAGGTTCATTTTCTTTCTACATGACTGCAGGTGACAGTGTTGCTAAACTTCTGCCATATTATATGTTCCTCCTTTCCTTGACTTTCCAATAAGAATTTTCTCATTCTCCATTATCCCTCATCTGCAGTCTCCTCAAAGGCCATCACACCTCTGCAAACAATATTGTCAAAGCTCTTCAAGCATTTGCTAACATCCTCCTTAAGATTCTTCCATTTCTGCTTACTGCTTGATTCTAAAGCATCTCCCACATTTTTAGGTATTCATTATGGCAACATCTCACTTCTGGTACCAAAACCTGTGTTAATTATCTTATGCTGTATACCTAATCACTCCAAAGCTTAACAGTTTAAAGCAACATTATCTCACTTGTTCCTGAGGGCCATGAACCCAGAAATGGCTTAGCTGATGGTTCCAGCCCAGGGCCTCTCATGAACGAGGCCACAGTCTTTCAGGGCTGCAGGAACCACTTCCAAAATGGCTCAGTCACGTGGATCTTATTTGGAGACCTCAGTTCCTCCTCACATGGACTTCCCTATGGGCTTCAAAATTATCCTTATAACATAGCGGCTGGCTTCCCCCAGGCTGAGTGATCAGAAAGAGAGCAAAGAGGAAACTGCCCTGCCTTGTAGCATACCTCTGCCACGTTGCAGAATGTGGTCATACAGACCAACCCTGATACAACGTGGGAGGGGACTACTCAAAGGTGTGAGTACCAAGGAGCAGGGGATCGTTGGGACCCTCTGTGAAGCTGGCTACCACATGCCTCCACTGAATCATCTCTCTGGGTATGCAAAACACTGCTGTGTGTTGCACTGTGAGAAGAGGAGAGACATCTATTTTTGTTATGTTTTGTGACAGGACCCTCCACAACATTAGTTCTTTTTATTTTTACTCGTATTCTGTCATTTCCTAGGCTCTAGGCATGAGACTATGAGGGAGGCTGGCCAGGAGACACATCCAAGACGCAGATGCTACGCTAGTCAGAAACACCCTTTTTCTGAGCATGAGGATTTGTTTAAGCTCTGCTCTTCGGCCCAACTCCCTGCTTTCTTAGGGAGAGTTATTTCTTACGAGTCCCCATAAGCTTCTCATGTGAATACACAACTCTTGGAGGGACTCCAGAATATTCTGGAGACATATCTGAGTTCAGGATAGTGTATGAAGGTAAACTAGGGAGAAAGAGAAGCAGAAACTGCCTTGGAAATATTCTACATGGACCCATAATCCTTCATCTGACAGGGCCTGTGGGGCACATCCCATGGGTACAGGAGCCATGACATGCACAGTTAGCCCACAGGAGTCCCTTCTGGCAGCAGTAAAGAGTTGGCTGAGGTTCTCTGGGCTGCCTGCACCTGTATCTGATCCTTGGATCCTCATTCCTTTGAGAGCTTCTCCTCCAGACTTAAGGTTTATGATTTTCTTTTCCAGCCCAACCATCTTTTCCTGGAATGATCTGAGGTATTCTTTGTGAATGAATACAACTGTTAATGGCCCTATGGCTCAATTTTGGTGCTGGTTTTTTTTTTGTTGTTGTTGTTTGTTTTTGATATGGACCCAATTTTGCTATCTACCATGATGACATCTGATTACACTCTACCAGTTCAGCCTCAGATTGCCTCTTTACCAGTGCCTGTACAGCATAAAAAAGAGAAATTCTAGGTGTTCTGAAGAAATCCCAACTCAAAATTCACCTGCCACTACACAGACAGCTATAAGCAAGTAGAAGGAGTCTCCTCACCTCTACCAGAGGGAGAGATGAGCACTGTACTTTTGAGATGTGATGTGGAATTTTCTCAGTAGAGCTGATGTGACTTAATTGGTCAGTAGTCTGTCTAGGACATGTGTATTAACTGTGATGAAGAACCCATCAACAGCCACCAGGGCTACCAGTCGCTACCTACTTTTATTGAATCTGCCAGAAATTACTGATGGAGTAAGCAGATGTTTGGTCCATCATAACTATTTGGATTTTTAATACTACAAATAACCAAACAGCTTGAAGGCAGAAGAGGCATGCTCATCTCTATTTCTCTCATTTTCTTTTCTCTCCCCAAATTACGGTTTTGAACTGGAAGGAATCAGGGCCCTTTACAGTTAGTGAAATATGTTGGAATTTGGTATCTGGGACCATGGCTTATGATATAACAGGATGACCTGGGTGTGGAGTGACCGTAATAAAAACCAAGAAGAATATGTATGAAGGAGGCATGCCTACCTGATCAAAATACTTTAAATTGAGGGAGAAAAAAATGCTCAGATAAAATGATACAAATAATATAAGTGAAGGAAAAAATTCTATGACTGGAAACGGAAGTCCTCTTAAGAAAATAATTATTTTATTCAGGAAACTATCTAGATAAACAGTTTGAGATTAGAGGGAGAACCCTATGGAAATAATATAACATGAATCAAGGGGAAAAATCAGTGGAAACTTCAATATGTTAGTAAAAAACAAAAATATGTAGCAAGTGGGATGGAGCTGGGAAGAGAGCAAATGGTAGAGAGAAGACAGGTAGGGCATTACAGCCTGTAGATAAAGGAGGGATGTGTCATGTTCATTTGGAGCTGTGTTTCTGCTGTGCTTACAAATGTCTTGTGCTAGTGTTTTCTTGTAGAAACCCAGGATAAGAGCTTGGCTTTAACCTTGGGTCAATGTGGTGTGACCAGGGAAAATGCAAACAAGAAGGTAAGATGATCTGTAAACTAGATGCATGAGACATGAGCAAAAGCTCGGAGCCAGCCACTCAGGCAAAGGTAACAGGAAAGAAAGGTGCAAAGAGGAAAGCAGAGATGCTCTGTGCACCAACACGGGGTAGAGAAACCATGTGGACTTGACATGTAACATGAAGTGGCAATAGGATTTCAGAGGTTCAGATACCTGGTGGGATGGTGCTTGTCTGGCAGGATGTGGCTAGTTTATTTAAAAAAAATTTATTTTTTAGTATAATTTATTGATAATATTATTACAGTTGTCCCACTTTTCCCTCCTTTGCCCCTCTCCACCCAGTACCCACTTCCCTCCAGAGATACTTAGTTTATGTCCATGGATCATGCATATAGTTCTTTGGCTTCTCCACTTTCTGTACTATTCTTAACACCCCCCTGTTTATTTTGCACCTACCAATTATTCCTTTTAATCCCTGTACCTTTTCCCCCATTTCCCCCCTCCTCCCTCCCAGCTGATAACCCTCCAAATGATCGCCATACCTATGATTCTGTTCCTGTTCTGGTTACTTGCTTAGTTAGTTAGTTTTAGATTCAATTGTTGATAGTTGTGAATTTGTTGCCTTTTTAATATTTATAGTTTTGATCTTCTTTTTCTTAAATAAGTACCTGTAACATTTCATGTAATAATGGGTTGGTGATGATGAACTCTTTTAGCTTTACCTTTTCTGGGAAGCACTTTATCTGTCCTTCAATTCTAAATGACAGCTTTGCTGGATAGAGTAATCTAAGTTGTAGGTCCTTGCTTTTCATGACTTTGAATACTTCTTGCTAGTCCCTTCTTGCCTGAAAAATTTCTTTTGAGAAATCAGCTGATAGTCTTATGGATATCTCTTTGTAGATAACTCTCTGCTTTTCTCTTTCTGCTTTTAAGATTCTCTCTTTATATTTTACCTTTGGCATTTTAATTATGATGTGTTTTGGTGTGGTCCTCTTTGGGTTCAACTTGTTTGGGACTCTCTGTGCTTCTTGGACTGGTATGTCTATTTCCTTCACCAAATTAGGGAAGCTTTCTTTCATTTTTTCCAAATAAGTCCTCAATTTCTTACTCTTCCTGTTCTCCTTCTGGCATTCCTGTGATTCGGATGTTGGCATGTTTGGAGATGTCCCAGAGTTTTCTTATACTATTCTCATTTTTTAAAAATTCTTCTTTCTGTTTCAGTTGAATGTTTATTTCTTCCTTATGTTCCAAATTGTTGATTTAAATCCCAGTTTACTTCCCTTCACTGTTGGTTCCCTGAAGATTTTTATTTATTTCACTTTGTGTAATCTTCACTTCTTCCTTTATGTTGTTGCCATACTCAGTGAGTTCTCTGCGAATCCTGATCACCAGTGTTTTGAACTCTGCATCTGATAGGTTGGCTATCTCTGTTCCATTTAGTTCTTTTTCTGAGGTTTGGTTCTGTTCTTTCATTTGGGTCATATTTCTGTGTCTCTTCAATTTGGCAGCCTCTTTGTGTTTGTTTCTGTGTATTAGGTAGAGCTGCTTTGACTCCTTCCCTGTAAAAGGCACCTGTAAATTTTATGGGGCAGAGCCTTAGGTAATTGCCAGTGTGGGGCAACCCACCTCACCACTCTGTGGCTCTGTGTGAGGGGAGGGCTCAGCAAGGGAACTGCACCACTGCCTGGCTTCTGGGGGTTTGACCAGCACTCACCCCATTTCCAGTAACTTCACTCACTCCTTGTATGCCACTGGCACCCTTCCAGCTGTTACCCTGTTGTTGAATCCAAGAATGAGTGAGTTTGTGTATGTTTTAAGATGTGCAGGCCCCTTAAGTGAAGCTTTCTGAAAATCTGGCACTTTACTTCACCACCCCAACCCCACTGCTTTTTACAGCCAGAAGTTATGGGAGTTTATATTCCTGGTAGTGGAATCTTGGGCTGTGTGGTCTGGCCTGGGGCTGGGATGGCTCACTCCCAAGGTATCCCTTCTGATTTTTATCTACCACATGTGAATGTGGGACTGCCTGTGCCCATTCCACCACTGCCACAGACTCTCCATGCCACACTGTGTCTCCTCACCTTTCTGTCCTGTCTCAGCATCCCTGCCCCTCCTACCCATCTGGATGAATGTGGCTTCTTTAAATCCTTGGTTGTGGGACTTCTATACAATTTGATTTTCTGACAGTTCTGGGTGTTGTTTTGAGATTTAGTTGTAATTCCTTTCTGTGGTTGTGCAAGGAGGTGAAGTGTATCTACCTATGCCTCCATCTTGACCAGAAGTCGGGATGTAGCTGGTTTAAAAGGCAGTCCTAACAAAGGCAGGGAGGAGTGACCCAGTAACTTGAGAGTATACAAAGTAAAAAATTTAGGTGATGAAAAAGAAAAATGATAATGATATCTAGTAATATTTCTTGCATTTTTTTCTATTGGTAGATACTATCAAAGTACTTTGCATTCAATATCTCATTTAATTTTCACTACAATCTTAAAAGTTAAGACTATTATTAATCCCAAATAATGGATGGGGAAAGCAACGATCAGAAAGGTCAAGCAAGCTGTCTAAGGCTAGCAAGACAGAAAATGGAGTAAGAATCCAGACCCAAGAAGTCTGCAGAGTCTAAGCTCTTATGGATATGTGACTGAGTAACTTGGACTCAGAGAAGATATAGGTGGTTTTTCAAAAAATTAGGATTCTCTTGCATGGACTCAAGACAAGAAAATCATGAGGACTTCCAACTTTCCAGACATCTGCTGGGGTAGAGGTCTTTGTTATACTAAAAGTCTAGTGTTTTGCAAAAGCATTTCACTTGCATAACAAATAATATTGTCTCTGACAAGACAAAGGAGACAAGGAAGAGAACTGTCCCATTGCATTTTTGTCACTGAGGGATAAACTTGCCGTTCCTATGGAAATCATGGGAAGTGTGGGAGGGAGATGCTGTCATCTTGGAAGCTGTGGTAGCAAAGAAAGAGGACACTTGCCACAGTTAAACGTGCCTGGACCTTAGAAGTGTAAACATATCAGTCAGAGTATCTTTGCTGGCATATGAAAGAGGGTGTAAATCAGCCCTTGTGACTTGGAAGCCCAAGGGTGATTGGCTTTGGGCAGTGCTGTCGTCAGGATCTCAAACCAGGCAATTAGGGCTACTGTTACCTCTCTTGAGTCATCCTCTGGTTCCATTTATTGGCATTTGCAGACAGATGGGAAAGGCAGTTGCCTACAATTTTAGATTCATAACCCAAATGGGGAAGTGCCCTTTATTTCTTTCAATCTCAATTTTTCAACCCAAACCAAATCTCTAGCTGGCCTTGCTGGGCCTTACATTCACCTCTGGACTAATCACTATTGCAAGATGATTCCTATCCTGTGATGATCCAGCCTGGGTCACTGTTTCACCCAGAGAGGGAGGCTGTGTTAGGGATGATGGGTAAAAAGTGTTCCACAAAGGAAAAATTGGTCCCTGGGGCAAAATAGTGATGTCTATCATAACACATTTTGAATATTCATAGAGAAGTCTTGTCCAGTAGCCCATGACCTCATAAAGGAAGGTAGACTGTTTCTAGAAAAGACTATAGTCAGAGCTGATCCCAATGAGGAGAAAAAGTGGGGGTGGGGGTAGTGATGAAAGCCACATTGGAGCTATGCAGGTTGCTCTGGGGCAAGTCCTGACTTTAAAATGAAATGTGGCCCACAAGACCCCAAGGATGAGCCCAAAGTGTAGAATGGGAGTAATGTCAACAACGCTAAAGTTCAGAATAAACTCAGATTTGAAGAGGGAGACATCCTGAGGACAGTAAGAGGTCTTTGGGAGCTCTGTTCAGTTAAAAAAAAAAATAGTGCAAGTGTACACCCATTGCTTGGACAAAAGGAAATAATGTTAGCTAAAGAGACAGAGAGAGAAAAATAGAAGTTGAAAATATAATTTTTCCATCGAGGATGCTAAACTAGAAAAGGAGGAGCAAATACCATGTAGGGACACTGATAGCCCATGCCATGGTCACTTCCTCCCTCCTTGTGGGCAGGTCACTGACTTTTTGGGTCAGCACTCTTCCACCATGTATGAAGGGTAAATTCGGTGTAGCCCAAGGCAGTTGTTGTGTTCCCATTATCTCCCATCATTGACTGTTTAAGGATAGGCAAGAGACTACTTACTTCTTATCAACGAGATGTGATGGCTGGTCTGCCAGGGTTTCTGAAAATGTGCCCTTGTTTCTAAAAAGAGCTACATGGAACCAAAAGTCCTTTTACTGCTGGACATTGTCATGCTTGCATGGTATTATTGGAAATGCAACACATCTCACAACCATGAGGGGATCAAATTGACAACCTGAGGATGGCAGAGGAGAAAGGTAGAGAGGTATCCTGGAAAATGTAATTGTACTACTGAGGTAACCAATCTTGAAGTCCTTCTACCCAGCACTTGTCATTTTATGAGATAATCAATTTTGCTTATTGTTTCAGCCCATTGAACTTGGAATTGCTGCTCCCTGCAGCCCAGGAGGTCCTGACAAGCTCAGGGCTCAAGAAAGATGAGATTAGATAGGAAGGTGGCAAGAAGCTGATTCCACTGGGTCCAAGTATCTGACCCAATGAGTCACATCCCGAGGTGTGGAAGGAACTTTCCGGTGGGATTGGGAAGCCACTGTCAGTACCTTTCAAGTGATTGTGGTGAATAGAAGGTGGTGCCAGAAGCAGGAACCGGGCAGAGATTATCCTGATTTTCATAAAGGAAAGGAAAAAAAAGATTGTTACTGGAAACTCCAGACAAGTACATTTGAGGGAGATCCTTGACAACAGGGAAGCACAGTGGATTAAGAAGCAGATGGTGGGTGAGCATTTAGGAAGGAATGCAGTGGTCAGTTGAAAGCAAAATGACTTCACTGAGTACAAGTTATTCCAAACTAACCTCATTTCCTCTTTTGATAAGGTTACTATGTTTGCGCATCAGGTGTATGCCATAAACATTGCAGGTCTTGATTTCAGCTTAGGGTTAACAGTTCCTCTCATGGTTTCCTTGTGGCTAAGATGGTGAAATGTGGGTTGGATGAGAGCAGTGGTTTTATGTATTTGCAGCTGGCTCCACAGCTGAGTCCAAAGAGCATTGAGTGTTGGATGGCTGTCACAGCCCATGTGCTAAACTCTGTCAGGGTGGTGGGGAGAGAAGTCCCACATTGGCCTGAGCTTGGCTGGGAGTGAAAGTCTGACACTCTGGGTGAGGCAGCGCTGGGATGGGCAGGACAAGTGCCAGTAAACCTTAAGCTCGTTGTCCAGAGGCCCTGAGTAAAGCTGAGAGGATCAGGTGGATACAGAGAGGGGGCAGAAATGTAAAGAAGGGGCATCAGGAAGACCCAGAGAGGCCGCTGTAGACAAAGAGGCAGGGTTCGGGAGGTAGGAACAAGAAGACAGAAGCAGCGGGGGAGGTGAGGCAGTCCCATGGGTGGGTTCGTAGAGTCCTGCTCCGTGTTCCATTTCCTTACTTCTCAGAGGGGCCGTTTCCAATGCATGACAATGGATGTCGACCTTCAGAGAGGTTCCTTGCAGCGTTCCCAGGGCTCCACCCTTGATCTCTTCTGATTTATCACTGGATGAAAACTCAGGGGGCATGCTGATCAAAGGTGGAGATGTCACAAATCTGTGAGGGAGAGTTAATACCAGAGGTGACAGAATGAGGACCCAGAGTGAGCCTGACAGGTTGGAATGCTGGGTCAAAGACAATACGATACAATTGAACAGGCCCAAATGTAAGGTCTGGTATTTATGTGCAAAAAACAAATGGCAAAAACATAGAGTGGGAGAGATTTCCTTGGCAGGAAATCACGTGAAAAGTATCTGAGGCTTTGAAATGACCACCAGCTCAGAGGAAGCTAACAGTGTGTGTGATGCGGTTGCTAGCAACCCAACACAACGTGAAATGGAAGAACGAACAGAAATTCAGTGCTCTTGGGAAGGAGTGTTCTCATTATATTCTGGGTCAGATGACATCTAGGGTATCATGTGCGATTTTGGGCACCAGATTTTGAGAAGTGCATTGACAAATTAGAGTATACTCAGAGGTGGGCTGTTTAAGATGGAGAAAGTCCCAGAAATTCTTTGATGTGAGGAGAAGTTGCAAGATCAGAAAACATTCTGCCTAGAGAAGCAGAAACAAGAATGCGTGAGAGAGATGCATGTCACTGAGGAAGCCGTTGGTCCATTCTTCGAGGTAGACCTAAAACCAAAGGGGAGAAGCTATAGGGAAGCCAACCTACACACGTAGAAAACTTTTCTGATCATTACCATCAAGAGAAATAACGAGAGCTGTATACCATTTATGAGTTTCAAAAACACGAGCTCATTTGTGAGGTGAACCATTGTTTCCATGTCATCAATAACGTGATTGTTTGAAAGGATCAAGACATTGTATATTGTTGTGTCCCCAGTGCCTAGAACATTCCCTGGTAAATGTTAGTTGACTGAGTGAGATCTGAGAGAGGCTGGATGCCTCTCCCGGGGTCACACAGATGGGTTCCTGACTCCATGGCATGCCTTGAACCAACTCTCGGATGCCATAGGCTGCCATGGAAAGTCAAGGTGTTCTTGTCAGCAGAGACCACATGAACATTAGCAGGCACGTGCTAGAGGGCTTTCTGGCATGGGGTGATAGGGTGGTGGTCAGGGCAGAGGACCGCAAAGAGCCCTTCCAACTCAAACGTTGCACCCAGGATATTCCTAAGCCAATGAACTCTAAATTGCTCTTGAGAGCACACGAGGGGTGTGGAATCTGTCTTCACACACAGCCAGCCTGCCTCTGTGGTCGGTGATGTCTCCCCTAGAATCTTTTCTCCCTGCAGAGCCCTATCTTGGCTGTGGGTGTGTACGTCTAGTGCCTCTCTACAAACGCTCAAGGTAAAATGTACACATACAAAGGCTCGGGGAGGATGGAATTGCAGTCCACTTATTGTCCGAGGTATACTTTTGATTTCTGTATCCATTGCCAACCTCTATAAAGCATGGGAGTCCTCTATCCTGCTTTGGTATCGGAGCAAAGTCCTTTTCTGCAGAATGTGAATTTGCAGAAATTGAGGCCCTTGACCATCTTAAGTGAAGTTAAATATGGGCTCATTCTGTACTGACCCTCAGGATGGACCAAGGAAGTGTTTTTCCCCCCTCTTCCTAGCAGTAAAGATTATGGTCTACCTAGGTCCTCACCCCCATTAATGGTGATGGGGATGAGGTGCTTGGTGGGGGGAGAGTCATAAATCAACAATATCAGCTTATGTTTGTGCTAAGTTCTTGTTTCCCCTCCAAGACAAGTGCAAATGAGGTCTCCAGTTAATCGAGGCCCTGGGTGACCCCCTTCTGGTTGGCGGAGGCTTTGCTGCCTGCCTCCCGAGCCACGCACTGCTCCGTGGTGTCCACCGTCTCCACTAGGTGGAGAAAAAGAGCGGCTCCGAAATGTACAAAGCCCCAAATCAAAAACACAGTCCAAAGAGTAAAATCCAATTCTAAATGGAACTCGAAAACTTGAGAAGTAATTGAAGGGAACCACATTAAATACTAGAATGTTTAATGGGGCCCATGTGTCCTGAGCAGAGAAAGAGAGCGCGAGAAACGGAACAGAGGAAATCAGGGAGACAATATGTCTGAGCGACTTGTTCTAATTAGAGCCGCAGCGCTGCCGAGGATCATTCGTTCTAATTTGGTTCAATCTTCAGCCTGGCCAAGGCACCTCTGCCGAGGGGTGTAAAACAAAGGGCTCCGGCGTGAACGGGGCGAGTGGCTCTCCGCTGGAGGTTAACGCCAGCCACTTGGGAGAGCCGGGGTTGTACATCACTCTCCTGCCAGCTCTTCTTTATGGCCCCAGCACAGGGCTCCAGCTAGCAGATGTCTGCAAATTTCGGGAGGAGAGAGAGGGGGGCAGGGGGAGGGAGGGGGCCCCCGGAGCTCATTGTCTCCAACTTGTCTGTCGCTTAATTCAGTATCTCTGTCTGGAGCGGGATGGGAAGAGTTCAAAGGAGGAAATCAAAACAATCCATAGATCAGAGCTTGGGAGTGATCCGTGTGGCACCCAGAAATCACTGGCACTCCTCCGGCTCCCCTTTGAAATGTGGACGCTGGCGATGATTTAGTGGGCTGCGCTGGCGCTTACACCAGCAGCACGTGGACCGTTTGCTGGGGGTTATTTTTTAAAAAGGAGTGGGTAGTCAGAGGTTTGAAGGGGTATGGGTGGTATGGGGTCCAGTCCAAGTTTGCCCCAGACACCGTTGCTTTTAGTTCAGAGCTCAAGGTGGTGTGGGGGTGATACAAAGGACCCCAGAGGAGGTTGATCCCCTCACCCCCCAAAACACCCAGTTTGGGTTTTGGACACTGCAGCTCAGTCCATTTGGCAGGGAGCCTCACCCAGGCCTCCCGCCAAGCTCTCTAACTCCAGAGGGTGCCCTTTGTTTGTTTTATGTTCTTTCCTTGTACCCCACTGCCTGGCCAACCAGCTGGCTGGCTAGGGCCTGGACCGGGCTTCTGCTGGCCTATAGGGCATCTTTAGGAGCAAGGTGCCTCCTGGAGATAAAGGCAGAGTGTGGATAGGCAGATGATACTTTCCCCTGGCCCAGCACAGCTTTGAGCTAGGCACTCAGCTCGTTAATTAAAACCAAGTGGAATTTCTCCCCCTGCTGAACCCTCCCACCAGGTGTCTTTGTGCAAAACACAAATCACACATTCTTAGGCACCTAATTTTGAGAAGGGCATCAGTAGCCCAGTGCCTTATCCATGTGTGGTAATTCTACAAACACTTATTGAGTACCTCCTCAGGCCCTATGTTAAGTCATGGAGACACAGAGGAGGGAAAATCCCCAAACACATGGTCCCTTGTTCTTAAAGAACTCAAAGTTCCAAAGCGAGGGCAGATGAGCAGAGATTCAATGTCCTGCAGTAGCTGCTCTGGTAGAGAACGACATAGCAATGGTGGGACACCTAGAGGGAGGGACCGCCCTGTGGAGTGGGCCAGAGGGGGCTTTCCCGTGCAGGACCTGCCGAGCTGCATGCTGAAGATGGAGGAGGAGCTGTCTGATGCCCTGACTCATCTGCAGGATTGGAAGCTCCCACTTCTCATGCCCATCGTTTCAGCCCTGCTGGCCAGAAGGCAGTGCACTGTGGGTGAAGATCCAAGAGAACTGGCTTCTGTGGCCACTCTGATAGAGACTTGTTGTGACGCTTTGAGCAGGTCACTCCCCTCCTCCAAGACTGAGTAGCCTATTGGCCTAGGTAGCAGGAGGCTCTTAGTTTGGATTCATTCATTTGATATCCACGAAATACGTATTAAGTGCCTATCATGTGCCAGACACGGTTAGGTGTCAGGGAACCAGTAGTGGGCTGGCTAGCGTGATGAGTGGCTAGAACTTAGTCCCATGGGGACAATCTGGGGAAGCAGCGTAAAACAACATGTCCCCAGGTTATCCTTCCCCTGGGGCGGGAGAGCTGGGGTATTCATATACCAACTCTGGTTCGTCGTCGGTTGGGAACTATCGGGGTGAGGTGTGGTGAGTAGGGTAATTCAATTAAATTCTATGCCTTATACCCAGTCAGAATGGTGTTCCATATCGATCGGGGCACTGACAGTTTCTCATACTGTTAGAAACGGTGATGCATGCACTGAAGGTAGGGAACGTGTTGGTGAGAGGGAATAAGCTTTGCAAGTGCTAAAATCCTCCCCGAGGCTAAGAAAAGTCTTACTGTCACCAACGATAAATTTCTTCATCACTTTTCTGGAGATCTCCTTGTGTAAGTGTCCCATTTGTTTAGGCCAGTGATTCTTAACTGAGAGTGATCTTGTCCTCAGGAAACACTTGCCTGGAGACATTTTTGACTGTCATGACTTGTGGGGGGGGGGCAGGTGGGGCTGCTGCTGCTGTTTAGTGTGTAGAGGCTGTGGGTGCTGTCAAACATCCTACAAGTGCACCAGATAGCTCGCCCATCCCCAACAATGAATGATCTACTTCTCATGTCAATAGTGCCCAAAACCTAGGCTGGACTTTCCGTTATAACTTATTCTGGTCAACTAGGCAGAGAGAGAAAATGCCTGTAATAATGATGAGAGAGAGAGAGAGAGAAAGAAGAGAAGGGCAGGGCAGAGCAGGGTAGGCAAGGGGAGGCAAGGGGATGGGAGGGGAGGGATAGAAATAGATGGATATATTGGAGGTGTTACCCATCTCTGAGAGAGGAGGAAAGGTGTAATTTCTGTTCCCGATGCAGCTTACAGAATCCCATGGTCTTACCGTAAGAAACACATCACCATCTGGAGGATTTGAATTTCCACTTTTTCTTTGTCACCTGGGTCGAGTGATTCCTGAATGTGCTTGTGACCTGCAGCGACACTAGGGAGAGGGAAGGGTGCTTGTTTACCAGTGACCCAAAGGGCCCTGAAACTGTCTTACCACCTCTCTTTCAGAACTTGCAGGCAACGGTGAGATTGCTGGCAGCTGCTCTGGGCTCCCCCAGGAGAGAATGGATCGCGGTGCATGTGGGGGTGACAGTCTCCAGTGGTTGGGTGTCACAGTGCCATACAACAAGTGCCTCCCAGCTCCTAGGCAGCAGAGTTTTGGGGCACAGAGTACAGGTCCTGGGCCCATTTTCTGGGGCTGAATTCCTGTCTCACTGCTTAGTCACTGTATGACCTTGAGCAGATTACTTAATTTCTTTAACTTTCTTTTCTGTAGTTTGTCTTCATTTGTAACATGGTGGGAATTGTGGCATTACTGTTGAGTGTTAGAGCAGATAATCCATTTTGTGTGTGTGGTGTCTAGGATACAGCTGACCCTTCAACAACGTGGGTTTGGACTGCATGGGCCCATTTTTGCACACATTTTGTTTTTAACAAATACTCTAGAGTTGGCCTCCTATATCCCCCAATTTCGCATTCATGGATTCAACTAACCACAGGTCAAAAATAGTATTTTCGATCTGTATTTGGAAATCCACAGATGCAGGGAGCTGATGGAATGCATTGTTCTACCCCTTTTTGTATAAGGGACTTGAGCATGTATGGGTTTTGGTATCCATGTAGATATCCAATTTGTGGATTGGGGTCCCGAAACCAGTTTCCTGGTATACTAAGGGACAACTGTACATATTTATTAGCTGCTGGCATCTTGGCAAAGTTGAGACTTGGCTTGAGCTCCTCACAAAAGGAATTGTGACCCTGCCTAGGCTTTAGATGGGTACACTGATGAGCTAGGGTTGTCAAGGAACATGACATAAGATCTGAACATAGAATGGTCTCTCCTAATTCTATCTCCTGCAAATATATGGCTCTCAAGGGCCCCCGAAAAGGGCCTCAGAGATTCCTCATGTTTTTGTACCAATACTTCCTTTTTGTTATCAAATAATACTCTTCTTTTTGCTTTGTAAACCCTGATTTGTTTTTTATTTTATTTTTTCAATTAAAGTTTACATTCTAGAGACCCCTCATTAACAGACTGTAGTCAGCTTGCCAGCCACGGAGTGAGCCATCCTGGGGCGGGGGGTGGGCGCAAACCCCTGAAGCCGTCAGATGCCCACAGCCCAGTCTCATGATGGACCCTGAGCCAGAATTGCCCAATTAAGCCACTCTCAAATTCCTGAACTACAGAAATGGTGAGGTAATAAATGTTTATTGTTTTAAGCAAAAACAAAACAAAACAAAACCAACAACAATAACAAAGACCAAAAAAAAAAAAAAAGACCCAAAATACAAAAAACAGAGGACACGATGCACCAAAGCTAGGTTGTAAAAGATAGTATAGCTTTACCTGGCTCTCTCTGGGGACTTTTCATCTTGGAATCCAATCACCATTTTTCAAGGAAGCCCAGGTGTCCTCTCAGGGTTTCTTAGACTTTTTGACCAAATGAGAGGAAGGCAAAAGCTTAAAACGCGGGCCCTTCCTGAAAGGAAGCAGGCGGAGATGGGTGGTGCAAAGATCTCACCACAAACAGACAAACAGTCTTTGAAGTCTCATTTATTTCCTTAAAAATTCATGTGGGGTTTTTGTCTGACTCCAGCATAAATCTCTGTTCACACAAAAAATAATTTTAAATGACACGCCGCCGAGTGAAATTGACCTTCTGAGACGTGCCCGTTGGTTCCGTGGCTTCTGTTACTCTTGGCATAACGGCATGCACGTCGGGGACCCCTGTCCCCCAGTTTGAGAAGCAGAGTGCCCTGCACACAGCCCTTCGCCCCCTTCATTTACCCTCCCCGTCCTCCTCCTCCTTTTCCCTGCATTGCCCTTCCTGTTCTCCCCTGTCCCTGGCAGCACCGGGCACGCTGTTGGACGGTGCTTAACTGTGCTGATCAGGTTTAGGGCAGAAGCGAGAAGCCACTGACCCCGCTCAGGAGTGACATTCCCCCGCCAACCTCATTCATTCATACTGAGCTCAGTGTGCCCTGGGCACGTCATGATGAGTAAGTCACATGAGTTCTGCCCGCGTGGAGCTCGGGGTGGGGACGGAGGGGAGGGCAGCCCGCTACTAGTCAAGTAATTACAGTTACACCAGCGGAGAGTTATGCGAGGAAAGTGCGGTGTGTGAAGAAAACGTCAATCAGGGATAACAAGCATCATCTCAGATTTAGAAGGCCGCCCTGAAAAGCATCATCTAAACAGAGAGCTGCAGGTCGAGGAAGGAGGGGAAGAATGTTTTGGGTGAAGGAAGTCTTTTGAACGATGGCTGTGTGAGAGAGAACACGGGCATGGAAGGAACCGAAGGAAGCGCAGCCTGTCTCGGTGTGAAAGGGAGGGTTGCCCGGGTTGAAGCTGGACACCCAGGCAGGTCGGACCTCTTCATAAGTCAGGTGAAGGAGTTTGGACTTTGCCTGGAAGAAGTCACCAGAGGGAATGTGTGTGTATGCATGTACGTGTGTGTGAGAGAGAGAGAAAGAGAGAGGGGGAGAACAGGAGAGAGAGAGGGGGGAGAACAGGGGAGGCCCGCTCCAAGTGGCTGCCCCTTGAGCTCTGTGGTATGAGCTGGACACTCCTAACCAGTGGGAACATTATGAAAAAATAAAGAGGCTGATATTTCATCATCATGCGGGATGCAATTAAGGACAACACAGACCTAATGAGTCAGAGAACAAATGCAGTGAATCAGAAGGGATGTGTGGAAAACAACATGTTTTGGGGCAAGAGGGTTAATGTTCTTTGGGTGGTTCCTGCAGTGGACTGGATTACTTACTGAGCATTCGATCCTCAAGTGGCCTTTGGGGACTCCTCAGCCTTGCTCAGGTCCCCCTCAGCCGTCTCTGGAACCATGGCAGGCTAATGATGTCAGGTTCATAATGAATTGATTCACACCAGAGAGTTACTCTCCTAAGCCTGGGGCTTACCCATCACCAAAAGTTAAGCAGAGAAAAGGCAGGGGACATGGTGTAGGGAGAAGGAGTGGATGGTGTGGGTGGAAGGGATTTCCCCTCTGCAAAGGTCAGGGGGCTGCCTGGGATGCAGCGTGGGAAAGGCTTGCCAATCACCCACCCCTGTACCTGTCCCCGACCCCACTCCGCTCTCTGAGGTTCCCGGGGGTGGACCTTTTGGATATGTTAGCTGTAGAAGAGAGGTAGCCTTCTTCACCCTAAGAGGAATTCCCTAGCTAAGTCAGTGCCAGCAATTAGTTTATCTATGGATCCATTATTCCACACTCTTCTCTCGCAAAAGGTAGGACTATTATAGCTTGAGATGAGGGCGGGTAAGTTTTAACTGAGGAAGTGCGTTAGGAAAGATCTACATCCTGAGGCTGTGCCGTGGGAATCTTGAGTAATGCTGGAAGGCACTAAGGGAAGGTCCATTCATTCAAAAAAATGTATCAAGTACAGTGGCAGATGGTATTTCCCAAAAATGGCCACAGCAGAATTTTCAGGCCCACATGTTCTTCGAGAACATGGCTCTTCCTGTCAACAGGCAGAGCCTATGTCCCCTACCCTTGAGCCTTTGCCAGTGCTTGATTAATAGAATACAGAGGAAGTGATGTCCCAAGGCTAGGTCATAAAAGACGGTATGGCCTCACCTGGCCCTCTCCAGGATGCTCCATAGTGGAATCCAGTCACACTGCTGTGCAGTCACATTGTTGTGGGAAGCAGAGGCCCGTGGGGAGGCCACACAGAGGTGCTGTGGCTGACAGCCCCACTGAGGTCTCAGCTGAGGGCCAGCATCGACAGGCAGGCCTGCAAGCAAGCCAGGCTTCACGGACTTCCAGTTGCCCGCCTTGGAGCTGCCCAGTGGACACTGAGTGGGTCAGAGATGAATGACCCCCGACTGGTGACGGGTTCGTGAGCCAAACTGTTTCATTGTTGGTTTGAGACACTAAGTTTTGGGGGTAATTGACTGTGTAGCCACAGTACCTGGAAAAAGCACCAGCTACAAAACACCTGAGAAGCACAGCTAACATTTGCAAAACTTGAGAGTTTACAGAAGACACCCAGGTAATGATCTCAGCCACACCTCCAAAGGGCCCTGTGACGCAAACCCCCCAGTTTGGGTCCTTTTCACAGAGAGCAAGCTGGGGCCCACAGGGCCTGAATGAAAGGCTCAGGAGAAGTTGTTTCAAGAGCAAAGGAGCCAAGTGGGGTCCACGCCCTCATACGGAACCCCTGTGGTTGAGACACTGGATGCTTAAGCTCTTAATTGAGAAAACAAATTAAAGTATAACAAGTGAATATGAGCTGTGTTCTTGTATGTAACCTCGATTATGTGCACCAAGGCACAGTCCTACACGGGTCAGGGCCGGGAGGGACTGTGGGGTCTCCTGGTCCCTGAAAAATCACCATTCTCCCCGCACCCCTTATATTTTTTTTTGCAGAGAACACTAAAGGTGAGCGCTAGGTGTTTCTCACTGGAGCAGGGTTTTCTGGAGGGTGGGGTGATGTCTTGCCTACATGCGCAACTCCTGCTGCCCATGCACGCAGTAGGGGCTGGGACATGGTGCCCACGTGGCACGGATCAGCACTCATCAGCACTCCCTGGCTCCCACCATGTTGCCTTACCTTCAAATGGCTCCTCTCCTGCTACCAAGAGCTGAGCCCCAGGATCCCCTTACAGAGTGATTCTCAGAATCTCCCAGACAGGAATAGACTTTCCTGGACACGCTCTCCCCACTGTCCAGATGGCAGGGGCCACGGCAGTGCTGGGAACTGAAAGCCAGGTGGTACAAACGCTCTGCTCCGTGTGTGTGTGTGTGTGTGTGTGTGTGTGTGTGTGTGTCACTGTTTGCTTACATTCTGTCTTTGCCCCTGCCCCGATGCCTTTGTGGGCAGGCCTCTCTGTCCCCCAGAACCAGGTGAGGCCTCTGCGTGTGGGAGGTGGGAGTTGGGGGAGGAGGTCTGTGTTTGCTTCCTGGGCAGCATTACGGACACTGGGTTTGGGTTAGGACTCTTGGCAGGGTTAGGACGCTAGGAATCACCTCCCTATTTCCCAGAGCTCGGGGCTTATTCAAACAAACCCATGTCTTCCTAGGATGTAGGCCAAGAAGGAAAGAAATGGTCAGGGGTTGGATGGGCCCGAGATGATCCAGCCCGGTGAAGGACAGCTCTTGCTGGGGGCTGGTGTCTGTTATCTCGCAGCTTCTCATTATTTTCATCTGCCAACTGAGTGGAGTTCCGTGATTTTAACCAGCACAGCATCAAAAGAGTGGAGAATTTCACCTACTTTTGATAAGTCCTGAGTCATTTCCTACAGTACTCACTTTTCTCCCTCTGGGACATTACACTCTGCCCCCAGAGCCCCCTCCCCCACTTCTTTACTCAGTTGTCTCTCCTGCTGCTGTCCGGTCTGGATAGAGCTGGAGAAGGGGTGTCCCCCTGGTGGAGAAGACAGCACATCTGAGCCCCATGCTGGCTACTCTACATTTGACATGTGCTACCTCATCGAATTCTCCTAGCAGCTCACTTGAGACAGGAGTTTTACGTAGGAGACTGAGTGAGGTTAAAAAACATGTCCAAGGTCGCACAGAACAGATCTGTATCCACACGAATGTGTTGGGTGTGGGAGCCTAGATTCAAGCTGAGGTGACCGCAACTCCAAGGTCCATCCACGTTCCTAACCCCTCACCCCTCCAGCCTGACCAGGCATCAGGTGACCAGGCAGTGGGGGCCTGTCTGGGTGGGAGGTGGAGTGGCAAGGATGCGGAAGATACAGGTCTCGGGTCTCGTCTCTGGCCGAAGAGATTGAATGCCATACCCACACCTCTGCAATGGAATGAGTGTTGTGTGCCTGCTTTGTCTCGTAGCCTGTGCTCGGGGCCCGGCCCAGCCCCGCTCACCCAGTACAGATGACCTCATTGTCCAAGTGTGCACAGGAGAGAAGAGTGAGTCACCCCTGTCCCCCCAATCTCAGCACCTGGAGCAGCCCGCGCACCCGTCTGCCCACACAGACTGCAGGGTAAGGGAGATACCTTAAGTATCTCCCACTCCCCCCACCTCCCTGCTCTCCTGTGGCCTTTCCACCCCTAGACTCCTGACACTCACCTTCCTGGAGCAAGTTGAGGCAGAGGGATGGGAAACAGAGATGGGGGTTGGAAGGTTAGAAACCTCACAACTGTGTCTCCCGCCTCTTTGGAAATCAGTGTATTTTTGTTGGAGCCAAGCTGGGCGATCAATCATGTCCTGTGTGTGGTTTCTCAAGTGCAGAGTAGACGTGCTGGAGAGATGGAGAATCTTCCCTCCTGGGCCTGCTCAGAGCCCTTTCCTGCTCCACCTGTTTTTGGCCAAGGTTGCCAGAAGAAGAAGGCTAACATGCAAAGCCAACTTGGAGAGCAGCTGCTGGGAGTGGTGACCCTGGCCTCCTTTGCTGGTCAGGGCCTCTCAGGAGCTCGGTGGTAGTTGATTTTTACTAAATGGCCAGTGGAGGAGAGCAGCCCTGGGTAACCATGTACTCTGCACATCTCTGGGGGAGTTCAGACGGCAGGGCCTGACTTTGGTTGGGTGACAGGGCAGCTGAGACCCAGAGAGGGGAGTGACTTTGCCGAGGCCACTCAGAAGACTGAGGGCCACACTGAGGCCCCGGGGTGCTGGGTTCAGCCTTGGGCTCCTTACACTTCACTGCCAGCTGGGCCCTGACTGAGGAGGTGGCCCCTGTGAGGAGGAGGACAGTGGGGTAGGGACTGCTGTGCTCTCCTTGGCCTCCAAGTCAGTCCTCCAGGCTCCATGGAAGAGCCAGGAGCTGGGTGTCCTGGAGACATACCCCATAAAGGGGGAGTCCCTGCCCTCCAGGGCACGACAGGCTCCCAGGCTGACGGGCTCTGGGTGGAAGAAACAGCCGCAGATCGTTTACTGAGAACCTGGGTAATTAGGAAATAATTAATCTAGGGCACTTCAGCTCAGTGCTCTGGTTGGGTCAGCCCTGGAGCAAAATCTGAAATTAGGCCAAGCACTCACCTGATTTCACACCTGAGGAAATACCTGCCCTTGGTGCATTTAGTGTTCTGGTGACACGTGGCTAGAAAGTCCTAGGGCAGATGGGGCCTTGGCGTGAGCTCCTTGAGCAAGTGGCTAACCTTCCCCAAGCCTTACTGCCCTCATCTGCAAACTGAGGATGCACATTTCTCCCGCAGGCGTGATCTGTGAAAAGCACTCAGCAACAGGCCTGTGTATAGTAAGGTCCCCACGGTGTTGGTGTTTATTACGGGAACCCTGGGAGGGTGGGGGAGGTAGAAGGCAGGCAGAGTATAGTGATCTAGTGCATGGAACCCGCTTTCTCCCCCTCCCTTTCTAGCACCCCTCTTTCTGCCCTGCTCCCGTGTATAGCCTCTGCCTCCCACCGCACATGCCTTGCCCTATCTTGGCAGGCCAACGGAATGCAGGAGCCCAGGGGACTGATCCTGCCTGGGGAGGGGACACTTCTTCTGTAGGCTCATGAAAGCCTAAAAGACCTTCTTCTACCCTAGAGACATAAATGACTGGACTCTGATCTCATAGGTGCGGTGGAGGGCTTCCTGCATCCTCACATCCTACCCTAGATCCACAGAAAGTTCTAGGCAGATCAACGAGTCCTAACCTGTCTCCCTGGGGACACTTAGCAATGTCTGAGGACATTTTCAGTTGCCACAAATGGAGGAGTGCTACCCGCATCTAGTGAGTAGGGACCAGGGATGCCGCTACACGCCCCACAGCGCACACTGCACAGGACAGTCTCCCCCGTGGCAAAGGATGACCTGGACCACAACGTCAGTGAAGCTGAGGGTGAGAAACTCAGAGAGACAGTAAGAGAACTCTGACCCCCAAGCATAGCCATTCTCCTGGAAGCCAGTGCCAGGTGACATGGGGTTAGTGAGAAGGGGACTGAGCACAAAGTGTCATTTCTACGGTGGTCAGGAGAGGTGGTGATGAAATGAGAGACTGGAGCTGAACCTTGAGCCTTGGGGTGTGGGATGGGGAGGGTCCCCCCTTCCAGCCTGGACCTATGCCATCCGTTCCCAGGGAAGTGCTCCCTGTTAATGGCGATGACTGGCCCCAAACAGCCGGGCCACTGGTCAGGGTGCGGCAGATGTACTTGGCTGGGTGACTGGCTTCCCTGGAGGACTTCATCGATCATTGTTTGGTGCGGGTGTGACTCTGCTTGTATGTGCTTTTGTTGTTGTTCAAAATCCACTAGAGGGCATATCAATGCTAAGATCTCTTGGCAGGTTGGACAAATGACATTTTGTGTGAGCTTAGCCTGCTAAGGCTCCTGGCCCTGGGTGGTGACTGGAGTGAGGAGGGGGTGGGTGACAGAAAATGAGGTTATTGATTCCTGCCCCTCCTTATGCCCCCTACCCCTGCCAAGAGAAGACAGGAAGGTGATTTGTGAATTCATGGAGACAGCGAGCCGTGAGTCTCCCAGCGATGGCAGACACTGTTCGGGAAGTGAAGCGGGGAAGAAGGACCGGGAAGGCAGGAGCAGATTCCAGGAAGGGAACCTGACAATGGGGTGACCCTCTGGGAAGGGAGCCCCTTCCCTCCCCTCTCTCACCTCCCCAGGTACTGACTTGCCACCAGGGCCTGGCATGCTGTGGTCAGGAGGCCTTTAGCCCCGCATCGAGCAGAGCTGAGTGTGGCTGCTGAGTGCCTGGAGGTGTCCAAAAGTTCTAAGTGCAGGAGCCAAGAGTGCTTCTGAAAACCCTCATTTTGCATGGCTGCCCCCCCGCCTACCCCCACTCCACCCCAGTCTTCTTTTGTGGGCATACCAGCCTGCAGAGCCTGGGCAGCAAAGCCCAGAGCAAGGAGTGACTGACCCAGAAGCAGGCCAGGGGAAGGTGAACAAAATTGTGTTGTTTTGTTGCCCTACCTTGCTGTCAGGAAGGCTAAGGGGATGTTATCTGGGTGGGGTGGGTGGTGTGGGGAGCTGGGAGGGTAGGGGTGGTAGAGAGATGGAGGGGCAGTGGATCTGCCTTCAGGAGAGAGAATCACGGGTGTTCTAGGGCTTCGGCAAGAGGCCCAACACTTTTCCAGGCACCAGCTGTGGGCTGAGTCAGGAAACAAACTTGTTTTTAGTTTATATGACAGGCGGGTGGGGAGTTTAAGGAAGAATTTACCCTTGGATTTGTATTCTAAATAGTAGGCTCTTTTATTTTTCTTACTGATACTGCCCAGAGGGACATAAACAGTGGGCCGTATATTTGTATATGAAAAGAACCCAGTCCAAAGCCCAGCTCAGCTATCAGCTTGCTCTGTGACCTTGGGCAAGTCACCGAACCTCTCTAAGCTTTGGTTCGCTCATCAATGTATGTCAAAGGATTATTGTGCAGAGGTAATGCATGAAAGTGCCCAGCCCAGAACATAGTTCAAAATAAGTGCCCAGTAAATGTGAATTTCCTCCTATTGGCAGTCCTGAGTCTATACAGAAGTCACTTGGTTACTGGAAAAAGGTTAGAGACCAAACCAGGCTCCAGGGTGAAGGTAGAATCAGCAGCCAGCAACCGGAGAGGCCGTCTGGTACTAGTGCTAGTGTAGGTGGCGGTAGCCGTTTATGGAAAATCCACTGTTTCACACATTTCATTTCCTTCAATGCTTGACAGCTCACAAATCGTAAAACAATCTCAGAGAGGTTCCGCAAATTTCCCAGAGTCCCACAGGCCGGGATTTGAAGGGTGTGTGTGCCTGTGTGTCTAGAAGTCTCTCCGACCTGCTCAAAATGACCAACGATCGATGCTTGCCCTGCACTGTGCTGAGACATACTGAAGCCTGGGGCCAACTGAAGAAATTGGTACGAGTGGTCCTGTCTTTATTTGAAATGTTGGTATTCTGTTCATCCCGGTGGGGTTTGTTTGCTTGTTTTTGCATTAATTTTGATTTTTTAAAACCTTACGTTCAATCTCATTTGTCTTGATTGCTGAGTGTTCGGCTCCTCCGGGCTAAGTGACTCGTCCCCCTGCCCCGGTCCCGGACCATTGCCTTTTGATTTCCATACTTCTGGGTGATGGGACCACGGCAGCATGACTTTCAAATGCACAGTGCAGACCTAGAGACACTGCTCCCTAGCAGAAATAAAAGCTTCTCTGTCAACACTGAAAAAGTTCTGCCCGGTTGGGCCCAGGGTCCAACTGATGCACACCCAGTGAAATAAGTAAATATCACATGCTTGGTGACATAAGATGCTTCAATCTCTAAGTCACCACACTCATTAGAAAGGAAAAAAAGTGCAGAAAGCAGGGAAATGTATGTAATATTGGTGCAAACGTAAGTTGTTATGGCTTCTTTGGAGAGCAATTTGGCATACCCTTTGACCCAGACAGCCCCCATCCTGGACAAACGCTGGCCTGGGTGCACCAAGAAGTATTTCAAGCACGTTCATTACAGCTGCAAAACACCCTATGTATCCATGGAAAGGGAGATAGTTATACAAATTATGGCACCTTTATACCAGAGAGAAGACTGCATAGCAATGAAAAGGTATGAAGAATGGCCACATGTGTGTTGAAAAGATCAGAAGTGAAAAATGAAAAGCCAAAAAGGAAAAAAGTTTAAAAGTCAAAAAAGAAAAGTAGTCCCCTCCCCCGCCAAAAACCAATAATAACAACAACAAAAACCCCAGGGCAGAACAATATGTACTCTTTGGCTTATTTGTGCTTTAAGACCAAGAATATACCAAAGACCCAAAGCAAAACTAGATCCTCCATATGTCTGTAAATGCATAGAACAGTCTGGAAGGCTATAGAAAGTTGGTCCTGTGTGGTCACGCTGGGTAAGCAGAGTACGACCAGTGGAAAGGGATTTTCCCTTTGACTCTAATATTAATTTAGTCTCTCTCTCTTTTTTTTTTTTTAAATAAGGACTTCATTTTTATTGCAGTTTTAGGTTTGCAGCAAAACTGAGAAGGCATGGAAATTTCCCATACACCCCTTGTCCCCACAGACACATAGCTTCCCCCCAATATCCACATTCCCCTGCAGAGTGGCCATTTGTTACAAGGAGGAACCTATTTGGACACATTACAATCACCTGAAGTCCACAGTTTACCTTGGGGTTCACTCTTGGTGTTGTACATTCTACGGGTTTGGACAAATGTATAATGATATGTCTCCATCATTATAATATTATACAGCCTATTTTAACTGCCCTAAAAATCCTCTGTGCTTTGTGTAGTCATCTCCCCCCCCACACCCTGCCCCCACTGGTGACCACTGGTCTTTTTGTTGTCCCCATAGTTTTGCCTTTCCCAGCACTAGGAATCCTATGATGTGGAGCCTTCTCAGAGTGCTTCTTCCACTTAGCAGTATGCATTTCAAGTTCCTCCATGTCTTTTCATGGTTTAATAGTTCAGTTCCTCTGAGTGCTGAATAATCTTTGTTTTGCTGTACCACAGTTTATTTATCCATTGCTTACGTCTGTTTTGTACGTAATTTTTTATGTTTTATTTTTTCTTACGTCTGTTTTTTAAACTAATTAATTTTTTATTGTTGTTCAGTTGTCTCCATCTCCCTCCACCAATCCCCCCCACCCAACCCCTCCCCACCTCCCACCCTTGATCCAACCCCCTTTGGCTTTGTCCATGTGTCCTTGTCCTTTATACATGTTCCTTGTCTGTTTTTTTTTTTAAGGAAGAAATAGCATAATTTGTTTTCTTGGAAGTCCTCTTTGGATGTGACAGAGCAGATGGGCTAAAAGGCTACACACCTTCGGTTGTAGGAAAACTCTCGCAGCCTGTGGTCAGCCTGTGGTCAGTCTGTGGGAGACTCCACAGGGGAGCATTGATTCCCTCTCCCTGTCTCCAGGAGCAGCAGGTTTGTTCTCACAGGAGGAAGAGGATGGATCTCTTCTGAGATCTGTAGACTGTGTATGATTGTGATGAGCTGCCTCTGAGCTTGTCACTGACGTCACCCAGGTTGGGGCTCCTGTGAAGCCCCCGACCGTTCCACCACATCCAGGTAAATCATCACCATCCTCTGTGTACTTACAAAATTTTAGGCAAGAAAGCTCAGCTGTGGTAACAAATAAAGCCCCAAACTCAGCAGCTTAAATTAAGATTTATCTCGATTTATTCCTTACACCCCAACGTGAGTCATCCCATTGGTCAGAACTTGTCATGTGGCTCCAATCTAAGTGCATGGGAATCTGGGAAAGGAGAGAGCACATGGCTATTTAGTGAGCATTTAATGTCTCTGTCACAGGGGTAAAAATGAAACATAGGAATTAGACAGTTAAGTAGATTATTGTCTCTGTAAAAGTAGCCAACAGAGAAGACTGTTCGGTAGCTCATGGGTTATGAGCCTGAGGGCAGGGATTTTCTTGTTAATTTTTACCTACATTTGGGTCCTGTTGATGAAAATAATGACATGTCTTTACAGAGAGTCTCTACTCAAGGTTAGCCAAATTGAGCTACTACCCTTCTCAAAACCTTTATTGCAACTTTTCCATGGAAATTTCCTTTTCATTCAGTTTACAAATTACACAAGGAGATCAATTGCATTTGGTTTTTCTGTTCCTTTTTGTCCCTTGCACCTCCGAGTCAGGAGTTTGAGAACACTTTAAATTAAGACACACTGGCAATATTGATCAAGACAGAGGGGCCAAAGGCACAAATAAATCCCATGAATGAAGAATGGGGCATCACTACAGATATACAGAGATTGAAAAGATAATAAGAAAACACTCTCATATTATTTCAATACATTTCTTTGAAGTCTCAGTTGTTTTGTTTCTTTTTGTTCATTTTAATCCAAAGAGCCACTACCCAGCTTGAGTGATCATCTTATTCTCTTTCAGACTTGACCCATGGCTATTTTTTAAAAAAGATATTAATTACATTATTAAAAGAAGATACGGTTGAGTTTAAAATAAGCCCTCTGAAGGCAGCCCCCAAAGAAGTATGGGAACTTGATTATTCGGTATGTCATTGAAGTATCGCCTCCTTAGAGTTCAAGTTTGAAAAAATGATCCTCCTCTTGGAGGCTTAAGGATCCATAGGTTTGCTTAAAACTTTTTCTCATCCCCATTTATCTTCGATTACATCTTGAACAACCTTGGATTTAAGTCACTGGTTTCCTAACCTGATGACATGGACTTTTAGAAGCTGGAATGACAATTGAACAGGGCCTTCAGATCCAGGAAGAGATAACTATGAAGAAATAGTTTAGAAGTACCACTGTTCCAAAGGTGGGAAGACTTGCCACAAAATCTGGGCCCTGATGAATGTATGTACTATCTTCCTTTAGAAACATCCTTCCTGTGGAAGCAGATGCTTAGACCCTCCTGACTCCCTCTGGCTCTGTGGAAGCAGATGCTTAGACCCTCCTGACTCCCTCTGGCTCGGTCCCTCCTCCCCTCACAGTCTCACGGCTGTGACAGTGCTGCCCCTGTCTCCATCCTCAGACACCTATACCAGATTAATCATTCCTAAAGCCCTCAGAAGCTCTCTATGGTCTAGGGATTCAAGTTCAAATGCCTTAGTTTGGCTTGGACTAAGACCTCTTGGCTAGTAATAAAAAATTCACCTTGTCCTCCTAAGACATTATAGTAGATGTGGAGAAGGGGACCAGTCTGGTGGGAGAGGACGTTCTAACGTGAAGTGTAAGTGATTCTTGGGAACAGGTCAGGGAACGTTAGTGATACTCAGGCTTCTGGCTTGATTCTGTTGGAGCAAGTGACAGAATCTTCTGGGGATGGGAGCTGTAAGAAGAGGGAAGAAAATTAGGATAATTCACTTCTCATGATAGCAGTGGCCTCAGATAGCTATGCCTTGTGACTCATCTTAAAATGTCATGGTGTGCTTGACATTTTAAAATGCAATTTTAAAGCATTTAATGCAATCAATGCATAAAATGCAATTGGGCTGAAATGGCACATCTTCCCATTGATTCCAAGGCAAAGGGAGAGGGTGGCAAGTTGAATTTTCTCCAAATGGTTGCATCTCCCATCTCACATACCTATCTTGTAGTGTGACTGACACTTCTCCCATTGAGAGGCACAGTCTATGCTATGTACCCTTTCCTTGAATCTGGGAAGACTGTGACGATAACAGAAATCATGAAACGTGACTTTCAAGGCTTGGTTCTTTGGGAAGGCTCAGTCTTGAAACCCAGCTGCCATGATATGAGGAAGCCCAATCAGCCACATGGAGAGACTACTGGTAGGTGTTCCTGCTGACAGTCGCTGCTGAAGACTGCCTTAACTACCAGACACTGGAGTGAGTGAGCTTTAAGATGATTTCAACCCCTAGTCATTAAGCCAGCTCCAGCATAAATTTTTCCAGCTGAGGCCCTACACATCATGGAGTAGAGTCAGGCACTTTCTTGGGCCCATTTCAGATTTCTGGCTAAGAAAATCCATGGGTATAATAAAATGATTAATTTTTGTATACCATTAAACTTTCTTATATAGCAATAGTAACTAGAATACAGAGCTACTTCTCTGAGGTGGACAGAAAATACAGGATTGGGCACAAATAATGCCCTTTTTAATTACAAAATCTTTTATTACAAAACAATAAGCCTGCCATTATGTAACATAATGATATCATACTCAAGCACACCATGACATTTTAGATGAAATGTTCAAATTGCTGTCTTTGATAATAATAAGTAATAAATAAATAATAGAACCACACTGAAGCAGGTGTAACTTCTGCTGGACCCTGTAGTTTGAGAGAGAGAGAGAGAGAGAGAGAGAGAGAGAGAACTTGCAGTTACAATGCTACCTGGATTCTCTAGGCACCCCAGATTGTCCAGGTCCTACTCACACAACCTGGAAACCTAGAGGTCAAATGAAAATAGAATAAAACCAGAGACATTTATGAGAACTCTTTGACCCTAACCTCTGACATAAAGAGGGGAACTGGGTGTGGCTGCAGTTTCAGTGGCCTCCCTCAGGAGCGAGAGCCAGGGGAAGTGCTCTGGCTTCATGACCCCAGTGGGTTCCAGCCTAGAGACCTTGTAAACACTAGTTGTATCTGTTACATTTACGGTAGAGTCAAAGAGGCTTGCAGAGCTCCTTCCTTATTGTGAGGACAGCCAGGGGAGTAAAACCTTGCTAAATACGTAAAACTTTCCTTGGCCCTTGACCCTTGTGATTCTCTCTGGAAAATTCTAAGTAGCTCCTCTAGTGAGAGAAAGGCAATGGCCTCAACTCACTGCTGTGGTTTTGATTCAACACATCCCTGTCAATGCCTCTTCTAGGCTGGGCGCTTCCTGAGTAGGAAGGACTGAGGGTTCTGCAGGACTGGGTTGCATGTGGGTGCAGAAAGAGCCGTTGCTTTTTGTCTCCATTGACCTCCTTTCAACTGCCCTCCTCAACCACTTCTGAATACCTCACTCTGAGTGAAGCTAGATAAGTGTCATGGAATTAAATTCCCCCCAACAAATCCTCACTGCTCTTGGAAGCCTGGGAAAAGTGCCCCTGTCTTAAAAAGTTAGCTCAGTGATGACGGCTCCCAGGTAACCTTTCTTGAGCCCTCCCTTCCTCCCACCCCCACGCTGGCCACCTTGCCCCCACTGCTGTGCAGCCCATTGACTTAACTGTCTTGCCCAGTGGACTGTGAGCTCTTTAGAGTACTTTCTTTAATCTTTAGATCTCCAGAGCAATCTCAGTTTTGAGCACATCCTACTTAAATGTGTGTTGGGAAAAGAAAGGAAAAAAAAACATTGTCAACATTTGATGTATGTCTTTCAGAATTTTTCTCCCTATGCATCTTCCTTCCTTCTTTCTTTTTTTGGCATAAATTACAATCCTAGTGAATGTACAATTTTGCAGCCCGCTTTTTTCCTTACCATGATTTCAGGTGCATTTTCCCTGTTGTAACATAATTGCAAACCTTAGTAATATTAATAATAACAATAAGAAATCCATTGGTTGCGTATCCTGCTGTGGGACAGACATGGTGTCAGGGCCTCTACACCAGGTCTCTCATCTGATCTTTCCAATTTGAAGGGTGGTTGTCATTCACTCCATTTTACAGATTGAGAAACTGAGACTCAGAGGGCATAAGCAGCTTGTTAACGATAACCACCGTTATTGGAGATTACAGAGATGATATTGACCCCTCTGATTTCGATATTCACATTCCTGCTATTTTACCATGCCTCTTCCCCTCATCTTAAGTGACTTCACAATACTTACTCTTTCATGTGCATGGGTCATAATTTGTGTAAGTACTTCCTTATTTTTGGTCGTTTAGGATAGTTACCGATTTTAGGTGTTATAAACAATGAGGCACTGAACATCACTGTGTAACAGACTCTCCCCCTCTTTTTGGATTATCACCTTGGAGTAGAGTCCCAGAAGTGGAATTACTGGGTTAAAGGGTAGGATTGTGTTTATGACTTTTAATACTTATTGCCAGATCGCTTTCCCGGAGGACCCTGTTTAGTGTAACAGTCTCGTTTTATAGGCCCAGGGGAGTCACCTCGCTCCTCCAGGATGTCAGGTTGCCCTCTAACCACTAGAGGGTGTGAAAGGATATTGCTCAAGTGACGAGAGCCTGACCCCCACAAGGAAATCCCCCAAATGAACTTGAGGAGCCTTCAGAGTTGCCTGGGAGTAGCGGTGGGGGTGGTTAGAAGCTCAGTGCTGTAAGGACTGACTTTCCTGGGTTTGCACTGAAGACATGATGGTTTATGTTGGAGGAGAGAGCAGTGAACTGTGCTGCAAAGGCGCAGGGGTTGAGGCTGGCCATGCTGCCTCCTGCTCGGAAACCTTGGGTGACTGATCCTCTGCCGCATGTCTCTATGGACTTCGAGACTCAGCTCTCAGTGTCAGTCAGTCAGTCTGGCAGCCACTAACGGACAGTGGGGCGAGTGTGTCCAGCTCACCTTTGTAATGTTCTCAACAGCCAGCACTTAACAAATGGTGACTGAATTGGTAGATGACATGAGACCAGAAATGAAGAGTGGACATGCGGAGGTTGGTACAGACTGTGGCCCTGTCCCCAGCTCCCACCAGTGGTTTGTTGAAGGAGGGGTGCTGGCTGCTTCACTCGGAGATGGTGAAGGTGGAGCCATGCTTCGAGATCATCCTTGCACATTCCTTGTCCACCGTGCAGGGAGATGATATCTATACTAAACTCTAACCAAAGGGTGTGCATGGGGACGCTAAGGAAGGCACAGAAAGGTAGGAAAACTGGCTCCCTCAGATGTTCCTGAAGAAGCACTTTTTAAAATGTATTTCTTGGAATATTAATTCAGTTGGACATTTCACAGATGTTAACTAAGGAATGCTTTGGTAGTTCTATCAGTCAGCTATCACTGCACTAATGCTGAGTAACAAACCAACCCTAAACTCAGTCACTAACAAGAATATATATGTCTCTGCTGACTCTGTGGGGTAGCTAGGGTGCCTCTGCCCCACAAGTCTCTTATTTTTCTGGGATCAGAAGGCTACTCTGGTCATGTTCTCCTTATGTTGATGGAAGAAAGCTTACCTCCATGAGCGTATTTCAGGTCTTTCCCTCCATCATGTCTATTAACATCCTATTGGCCAAATGAAGACATGTGGCCAAGCGCACTGCTAATGAGGCAAGGAAATATACTCCACCCCTAGTGGCAGGAAATGTAAAGTCACAGTAAAAAGTGTGGGTTATAGGGAGGGGTAAAGAATTGGGAGCAATAGCGCCATCTACCACAGTGGTCATATTGACTGGGGAAACTCTGATGAATTCTTTTTTAAAAAAAAAATTTTATTGCAGGACTTCTCAGAGGCTATATAGATGATTCAACCTAAAGCCTTCACTTTAAAAGAAGGAAATGTAAGCCCAGAGAGGAAAGCAAACTTGACTAGAAATTACAGCCACTTAGCAGCAGCCCTGCAGTGAGACCCCAGACGCTGTCACCGTCAGGCGGGGGCCCCTTCCCTTACCCCACACTGCGCATGTGCTGTGGCCGCGCTGGGAAGGCAGGCCACAGGAAGCTAGTGCACTGGGAGCGCTAAGCAGCTGCACAGACAGGAGGCTGAGGCAGTGCTCCAGGGACCCTCAGAAACATGACTCTGAGGGGGGAAGGGAGGCCCCAGTCAGTCCTAGTCTTGAGGAAAACTGTCCAGGGGACAAAATGTACTATGGAGTCAGGTTGTCTGTCTGGGTCACATTGGGCAAGTTATTTATTAGCTTCTCTATGCCTCAGTTTCCTTATTGATAAAGTAGGGGCAGTAGACATACCTACCTCATAAAGTGGTTGAGTTAGTACTTATGAAATACTTAGAACAGGACCAAGAATATAACAAGTGCTGAATACAGCCTAGCTATTATTATTATTCATTACTGTAATGATTAATATTATTATTATTATTTAGCCTATCTCCTCTACCATGAGCTTCCCTATTCCTGAGGTTTTTCCTCACCAACCAGTCCCCTTCCCAATACCCTGTTCTTGACATTAGTTACAACTAGTCTCTACTAAGATACATCAGGACAAGTATTATTTAATACTAAAAAGGGGGACACTGGAAAAGTTCAAGGTCCCAAGGAGTGGCAAGGAATAGGATGACATTTTAGAAATAGGACTCCTATCTGGTGCCATATCAAATCTCACTCCCCGATCGACCATCTGTCTCTTCAGATATTTGGGTGAAAATAGGTTGAGTATGACTAGGATGAGTAATTCACCTAAATCTGTGGTCCGTAACTCTGGGTGCAGATTAGAACCACCAGAGAAGATGTAAAACAACAACAACTACCTTGATACTTGACCCATTAAATCTGAGTCCCTGGGGTGGGACTCAGGTGTTGGGAGGCTTTTGCAGCTCCGTAGTTGATTCTGACATGTAGCCACATTTGATGACTACTGACCTAAGGCTTTGGATGCGCCCACTGAGACTTTGGAGTCAGACACAAGGGAGTTTGCACCCCAGCCCTGCCATTCAGTAGCTGTCTGATGTTGAGCAAATAACTTAGTCTCTCTGAACCTCAGTTTCCCTCCCTATAAAATAGGAATAATAATGATCCTGCTGAGACTTTATAAGAAGCCAATGAAAACCTATGTAATGCACCCTGGCTGGTGTGGCTCAGTGGATTGAGTGACAGCCTGCGAACGAAAGGGTCGCTGGTTCAATTCCCAGTTGGAGCACATGCTTGAGTTGTGGGCTGGGTCCCCAGTTGGGGGCAGGCTCACAAGAGGCAACCACACGTTGATGTTTCTCTCCCTCTCTTTCTCCCTCCCTTCCCCTCTCTCTAAAAATAAATATATACATCTTTTTCTTTTTTAAAGAAAACCTATGTACCTAGGTAAGGCACCTCATGTAGTTAACATATAGAAGTGGCTTTTTCAGTGTCTGCTAATCAAATGAATGACAGTCAGTAAGAGCTGCAGTGGGAAGCAGGGTTGGTGATATCTAATCCCAGGCCCCGGCCATCTGCCCTCTTCCTTGTTTGTGGTTGCTGACTCCTGTGCTCTCAGCCCTAACTCCTTGGTGAGAACGACTGAGACGTGGGGGGAAGGCTTACCCCAGGGTTACTCAGTCTATTTACTGATCGTAAGCACCAGGTCTGCGGGAGACCAAGGGCTGAAATACAGCCCTTCTTCTGATTGCCAAGGATTGTGCCCACAGAGCTGGGCTAGCCCAGGGGAACCAACTTGCCTAATCATTCCTCCCAGAGGGGGCGTCTTATCCTCACTCACACAACAGTCCTGGAAAGGCTAGCCGTGGCCCTGCCTGCTCCCTCTTAGGCTGGGGACAAAGAAGCCAGGAGAAGCTCATCCTGCCTGCCGTGCCAACTGGTCATTCTAGCCCTGACCTCGGCTGCCAACAGCCCAGTGGGCGGAAGGCAGGCTGCAGCGAGCGAGGATGGAGTGGCTATTTTGAGCAAAGGCGTCAGGCAGTTGCTGACTGGTGGTCTCGTGGGTCCCTCCAAGAGGCCTGGGCTCTGGCTAGGTTCATGCTTAGCGCGTGACAGGAACCATGCTGTTGTTCAGGGAATTTCTTAATAACTCAGGATGCTTGTGGAAACAGCTGGGCTTCTTTGCTCTTCTAGCCTCCTATTCAAAGGTATGAGCCGTGAGATAGACAGCGTTTTTTTAAATTTTTCAAAAAATCAATTTCATATTCCACTCAAAGTTTACTTAAGAAAATTATTAAATATTTTTTGAGAGATTTTTTTAGGTATATGAAAAGTTACAAAAAGTGAAAGGTTGTACGGAGAGTTCGCTGACATCCCCACACCTTTCTTCGGGTCTCTACTAATGCAAGCGTCTTGCATAACTGTGCCGCGTTCACCAAAGCTCAGACGTTAACGTGGGGTCACGCCGTTACACAGACGCCACACTTCATTCTGACCTCACCAGTTTCCCGTCGTCTTTCCTTCTTCCAAACCAGTGTACCAGCAGTCCAGTTGCATTTCATCATGGTGTCTCCTTAATCTTCTCAGGACAGATACTTTAAATCACTGTTATCTTGGGAGTTAAGACAAGTTTTTTTTTTTAAAACCCTCTTGCTACTTGCAACACTCACTGTCTCTATCTCCTGCTCCGCGCCACCAGTCTAGAAGGTTTTGTAGGTTGGACTCTTTGTAGTTTGTATCACGGAAACAATGGGTCTGCTGCAGTGTGTTCGGAGATATTGATACGTCCCCCTGGGGGGTGTGGCTCAGTGGAGAATCCTGGTGTGACTCATGTAATCCTCTGGACCAGGGTGAGGTAGGTGGTGTCATGCCCCTTCTTCAGATGACAGAGCCAAGGCTCAGAGCCATGACTTAGGAACAGCTGGGGAAGGCGGTGTCTAGATTCTGGTCCAGGCCTTTTGAATTTAGTCTGTGATCATTCCATTTTTATAGAGGAAAAAAAAAAAAAGAGGAATTAGTGTTAACAAATTGGCTAGAAAACATAACAAATAGAACTTGCATTTTCAAAGTGCAGTTTCCCATCAGGAGTGGCTGAAAATTAAGATTTGAGAGCGGAAAGTTAAAATATATTTCTTATAAGCTGGGTTGACAATCCATTTTTTTTTTTGTATGAGAATGAAATAGGTCCCTACTTTGCCGAGTTGTCTAAAGAGAGAAAGATTTAAAAATGCTTTGTAAATCAAAGGGGCAGGCAAGTGTTTGTTTCTTAGATCAGAGATACTTAAACAGGGTTCATAGGCCCCTGGGAAACCTGTGGATGAGTAATTCACTGTGTGAACCACTTATATTCACAAGCAAAATTGCGCATGTGTGCACATATCTGATTTTTCTCAAGGGAGAGACTACATAGCTTTCATCAGATTCTCAAAGATGTGTGTGACTCAAAAAATGATTAAGAACCACTATTCCAGCCCAACCCTGATGTCATTTGCTAGTGAGAACAAAGTAATGATTCCAGAATCCAAAGTGCCACCTCCATTCACTCTCTGCAAGTGTCTTTCCATGTCATGGAAACCCAGGGAAGAGGTAACAGAAAATTTTCCAGGAGAAGGAAGATGAAGTAAAGATCCCCTCTTCCCAGTGGCCATGGGCCTTGGACTCACCCTGGGGTTCATCTATCCAGCTGGAGAGAGAGAGAGAGAGAGAGTTAGTTCTCCTTTTCATGAAGGCATCACTGCTGGAGCAGATGGGAGAAACTCCATCCCTTTCAAAGTGATGAAGTGAGATTGCTCAGACAAATGCTTTCAAAGTCTCGAACCTGTGAGGTTTTGCTCGGAGTTCAGGAAATAACAGGATATAAATCTGCCTGAATCATCTCAGCTCACGCAAATTCAATGCCGGGCCACAGTGGCTCTGGCAACATCTTGTTCTTTTTGTGTAATGACTTTTGATGCTGCGGATTTAGATGGATTAGGCCATTTAGGGCAAAGAGGGGAATATTAATATACAAAATTGTTAAATGTCAAATAAAATCCCTTAATAATGTGTGTATTTAAGATGAGTATGCAGGCACTTTGAAAACACTTCTAGCACCAGCTCAAACATTTGAGAAATCCATTTTGCAAGTTCAAACAAATAATCCTCCACCAATTACGCCGTACCGGTGCGAGTCTGATGGGAAATTCTGCGCAGTCTGGGTCGGGAGAGAAGGCCCCCCTCTTGTTGTTGTCAGTGGCACTGGCGCACCTCATTCTTCACCCCGCTGGCTGAGTGCTTAAATCCCACAGATCAGGGTACAGCTTGCAACCGAGTTGGTTTTCGTATTTCCCGCAAATCGATTGCCTCATGGTTGACTTTACTTGTCTTAAAGGCCCATTCATGGGTGTTAAAAGACCCAGGCAGTTTCCACCCTGAAGTTCCCTGCATTTTGGTCTCATAAAAGTTTGCAAATAATTGCCTAGGAGTTGGATTAATATGGTAGGGAGGAGGTGGAAATGGAGAGAGATCACAGACAAAGTTGTAAGTAGTAATGAGAATGTGATGATTTATTCCATGCCGTATTATAATGTGATGTATTCTAACCAGTGCAGGCTGAAAACATGATCATTCTTTCACTTATTGATCCAAAAATAATGTCCTTTCACCCTAAAGCTACCGACAGGCATGCACACAATCGTCTCTGATTCAGTGTAGATCCTGATGACTCCTGTCTGGTAGAGGCAGTGATGAAAGACTGTGGAATGCAGAGGGGTTAGATACAGCATCTTATGGGGACATTGGGGGTGGGCAGTCAGGGAAGGCATTTTGGAGATGATAACATTTGAACTGAGCTACAGGTGTAAGGTTTGAAAGTAGCTTAATTCCCATCCTATCGTGTTGGCTAAATGTAATAATCTCATTATCAAAACAATGGAACCACATTGAAAGCTGTTTAGAAAATAGAGGAAAGAAGAAATCTCTCTCTCAGTCCGTACCACCAACCGAAGTTTTGTTGGCCTTTTGTCACATTTCCTGCCAGCTTTCCCCCCTGGGTATAGCTTCTCCACGGCTGCTGTTATCATATGGAGCATATTCTCTTGCATTCATTGTTAAAAATGAATCAGTAATGAGAAATATTTTCCCATGTTCTCCTAAGAACGGGCAGATTTCAAGTAGGTGGGAATGGCGGATGAGCCTTCTTAGGGAGGGAGAGGATGAGGACTAAGTTTCAATGCAAAGAGGCTTGTTTGCTGGGAGTGCACTGTGGCTACACCTTGGACTTAGTGGAAGGTCTGGAATGCGTGCTGCTGGAGCTGCTGGAGCTGCTGGAGCTGGAGTTTTGTCATGTGGGTGACAGAGAGTTGTTGCAGGTTCTGGGCGGGATGGTGACATAAGAGTCTGACCCTCTCTAGGACTGGCTTTGGAAACTCTGGGGTTTCCTGGGGCTGGGGATTTCAGGGGGCTTCTTGTGGGGAGGAGTAAACAATTCATCAATCAATATATAGAACAAAGTCATTGCTTGGCATCTGAGTGAAAATATTAATGTATTTGTAAGTACTGCTTATTAATTATAGTAGGACAGGCCCGTTCATCATAAGACTGTTTTAGTAGCTGCACACCCCATCGCTTGATGTCAGTGACCTATCAGAACCCTAACCTCTGCTGCTTCTTGCCGAGCTGGACCTTCTAGCTCAGGATGGCTGATGAGCTTCACCGCACCTAACATCTCAGTGGTCTGCGGCAAGCATCCTAGAAACTGTTGAGAAGGACTCTGAGGGCGTGTCTGGACTTGGCAGAAAAGAGTGTGGGAGTCAGAAGCTTCGCTTGTACGCCATCAATTTACCATCCCTATTCTCCCTCAAATGTTCACGTCAGATGTCTAATACTTATTTTTAAAAATGTTTTTAAATTTCTCAATTACAGTTGACTTTCAATATTATATTAGTTTTAGGTATACAGTGCAGTGGTTAGACTAGATGTCTTATATTTAATTTTAGTATGGCCAAAATTGATAGAGAGGAGCCAAACCAAATTGGTTCAAAGAAAGAAGCAGATGGAAGGCAATTCCTGTTAGTCAATATTTACATAATGCACAGTACTTGATCCATTGATTTATGTCCATCCATCCATCATCCACTTAATCAACAAATCTTCATTCTGCATCTGCAATGGGCCAGGCAATGTGTGAAGTTCTGGTGATATGGAAATGATTCTTGTCTTCGGAACTCAGAATCTAATAATGAAGCAACTGAAGAGATGGGTAGATATAGTACAACATGTTCTGAGTGAGGCCAGGGGCCGCGGCACAGAGGCAGAACCTACTGACCCCAACTGGGGAAGGCAAGGCAGCAGGGGCAAAGGTGGAACTTCAGCTTACTCACTAAGCTCTGACCTCCGTGACGACCGGGGTCAAATATTCATTGTCGTATCCCCGGTACCTAACATAATGTCTGCCACATAGTAGGTGCTCAGTATCTTTTTGTTGAATGAATGAGGTATTCAAGGAGTAGAAGGATCTCCCAAAGTCATCTAGTCCATCCACCTGCCTCTGGGCTGAGCCACACCTAAATCACCCCAAGTGCTATTTTGGGTGCAGTTATTCTTAGCTGGCCTCTCTGACAGCTGGAAAGAGTCAGAGAAGCAGCCTTTCCTTTGAGGCTTTAGTGTTACAGGCCACATTCAGGAGGAACTCTTGTTTGATTGAAACAAGAGCTGGGAGGAGAGGGAGAGGCAGGGCGGGTGGTTCCTAAGCCTGCAGCTTGGAGATAACTCAAGGTGGGCAGTCTCCTCTTCCTGGGCCATCAGAAGGTGAAGCTGAGAAACTCATCCTCAGGGGAGGCTTGGAGACTTGGTAGCTGAGGCTCCGGTGGGGGGGCGGGGAGGTGGCTGGAGGGCCTGGGGCATTCTCGGGCTCTAGCCTGGGAACCTGTCACAGAAGAGGACGAATTTCAAGGGCTTCACCAAAGCTTCCCCCTCCCGCCAGCAGCAGGCCCAGGGCAGAGGCTCCTGCATGCAGATCCTCCTCTTTCCACATCCACTGAGTCCTTGTACTTCCTGCCCCCACCTCCGCCAAGTAGTTCAGTGAAAGAGGAGTTTGCGGCTGCAGCTCCTTAAGGAGATTTTTTTTTTCAGGATCTGTTTTTTCCAGGGTATTTCACAGTGGCCGGGGAGTGTCGGGGCCTAACACAGTCAGGCTGTACCAGGAGCCAGAGCCCAGAGCATTCTAATCTCATGGGAGATAGGAAGAAATGATTAGTGCGCACTGAATGGCCCTGCTGTGAGCATTCTGAGCTGGACTGGTCCTGGGGCAAAATCAAGGGCAAGTTCTAATCTCATTTTCAGGTAGGGGAAGGGTAGAGAAGTGACTTTCTGGGGCAGTCTCTTGAAAAACAAGCATAAACAGGGAACAATGGTACCATTCCTTTCTGACCTACTCAACCTGGTGCGTGATATGAGATGAGTGTGTGCATGTGTGTGTGAGAAAGAGAGAGCAAGAGAGAGAGACTATGTGTAACCTTGTGAATGCTCTTAGGAGACTAATGCTTGTTCTTAAATCCCACCCCCACCCCCCACATAGGAATGGATTTGACCCCTTTTTCCTCATAAAAAACCTGTTTTCTAAATGTGATTCGAAACGTGGCTCAATGAAGCCACCGCTGAGCTTCAGGGCCCCCTGACGGCTACATAATCCCCACCCTCTGCTCCCCTAGGCCCCACCCCTGGTACCCAAATCTCTTTAACTACACGTGAAGGTCACAGAACAAGACCTGGAGACCTCTTCTGACCCTGGGAGAGCAGGAGACAGAGGGGTGACCATGAGCTAAAGGCTCACGGCCTGAACGGGTGGAAGTGAAGACACATCGGGTGTTGGGTCTGCAAACGTTACTGAACAGTGACCTTGCACCTAGAATTGTATCAGGAATTGTGGACTCTACAGATAAGAGCGGGATGCTGTCTCTAACCACGAGGAGCTTCCCAGACTCTGCTCACCTCATGCCTACCTGTGGAAGGTCTTTAAGGACCAAGTCAGGTGCACCTGCTTCAATGATGATGGAGCTAAGGACTTTCCTATGAGCCTGACAGTGTAGACACAGTAAAACCTCCAAGGTCAGCATTGCTGAAGATCTCAGATACTTCTTGCCAAACCCGCCCTTATCAGAACTATTTCCAGGAGAAGCTAAAAGTTGTTGCCTTTGTCCTTTCTCTGTTCAGGAAGTGGCCTGGGATGTGCCTGGATTGTGCTGCTCAGTGTCTCTGGGACCGTGGGGAGAGCGCTCTCCCCTTTGGGGTCCGGTCTCCTCTTAAATTAGGTTGGGTCATATGACATTGCTGTTTAAAAACTAATTTTGCAAAACGACCTAAATTAAAACGAAGGGGCTGATGTGCTCTCAAAATTCCTTTCAGTCTCTGACATTTTGGCGTCCTTAAATCATGCCTATTTCCTCCCGACTCTGCCCTCCACAGGTGGGTTTACCTCTACCGGTCACCTACCTCTCGGTACACCTGGGCTGGGCCGTACCGAGGACATTTAAGATGCGCTTACTGTCATAACAGCTCTAAGGCAAGTTTCACTCCTGGATGCTCAGCTTTATTCTGTTTCCTGGATCTGAAATGCTCTCATATTCCTTCTCCGGTCAAGAGCATTTCGTTCCCCAGTGCAGAGCTCCCCGATACCTGCCTCGGGTACGCTCTTGGGCCCTCTCAGCCAGAAATCATTTCTCCTTCCTTCATGCTCCACACGCCCTTCTCATTTTTTTGTAGCATTTTTCCCTATTTGGAATGTAAACATGCTCATTGTAGACTATATAAAGGTGAAAAAATATAAAGAGGGAAATAAGAATCATGTACAGTCCACCATCATCCAGTGTTAACATTCGATGCAATTCCTTCCAGTCTTTGTTAATGCGTATAAGAAATGTACCTTTTTCTAAACTGCCATAGCTCTTCACAGTAGGCTGTATTTTTCAATAAACTTTTTTTAGAGCAGATTTGCTGCAAAACTAAATAGAAGGTACAGAGATTTCCCATGTCCCCCCTGTCCCCTACATGCAAAGTCTCCCCATCATCAACATTCGGCATCAGAGAGGTACATTTGTTACAACTGGTGAACCTACATAGAAGCATCATTCTCACTCAAAACCCAGAGTTTACCTCAGGGTTTGCTCTTGGTGTTGGGCCTCCTGTGGGCTTGGGCAGATATATAAGGACGATGCCCATGCAGAGTAGTTCCACTGCCCTGAAATTACTCCATGCTCCACCTATTCATCCTCCCCAGTCCCTGGCAGCCACTGATCTTTTCGATGTCCCCATAGTCTTGCCTTTTCCGGACTGTCATATTTTGGAACCATACGACATGTAGGCTTCTTGGATTGGCTTCTTTCACTTAGAAGTGTGCATTTAAGTTTCCTTCGTATGTTTCCTCATGGTAGCAGACTGCATTTTTGGCCTCGGTTCCTTATCCCTTCCTGTGTCTCCATCCCTTGCCATGGGACTTTGAGGTTCCTCCCACCGCTGAGGCTTGAGCCTATCTCTCCTCCCCGTAACATTGTGTTTGGCCATGTCTTCCATCTTGACGAATGGATTTGTATTGTTTGTTCCCTCTGTTATTGTATAGCAGCTTTATAATAGCATTTATTTAGGTGAGTTGTAATGGTCCGCTTTGACTAGCTGACTCACAGATTGAGGATCTCTAGAGGGTGTGGAGTGGATCTCACTCATCTCTTCCACCTTAGAATCTTCGGCAAAGAGCAGATGTTCAGTAGGATGTCCGATGACTGTGTTGGTTATCCATGAAAGTGCAATGAGTTACCCCCACACCTAGTGGTCATAGCAACACACACTGTTATCTCAATGTTTCTGTGGAGTGGGAATCTGAGGGTGGCTTAGCTTGGAGTCCTGCAGCCCAGGGTCTCTGGTGCTGGGGCTGTGGCTGGGACTACAGTCACTTCAAGGCTCAGCAAGGGATGGGTCTGCTTCCAGTCTCGCTCAGGAGGTTGTTGGCAGGATTCAGTTCTTCACTGGCTCATGGCCAGGGACTGGCATGAGTTTATACTATGGCAACTGCCCCCCACAAGCACGAGCAAGCAGGTGAACAAGAAATGAACAAGGCCTGGTCGGGTGGTTCAGTTGGTTGGAGTGCTGTCTCATGAACCAAGAGATTGCAGGTTTGATTCCCAGTCTGGGCATGTTTGGGAGGCAAATGATTGCTATTTCTCTCTCACATCAATGTTTCTCTCTCTCTTTTTGTGTCCCTTCTTCTCTCTCTCTAAAATCAATAAAAACATACCCTCAGGTTGAGAATTTTTTTAAAAAGTGAACAGGATGGAAGCTAGGGTTTTTTGTGACCTAATCTTGGAAAGGACATCCAGATTCTACTCAGTGAAGAAAGTCGGTGGGTCCAGCCCACACTCAAAGGGAGGGAAGGTGACAAAGGCATGGTTTCCAGAAGACAGGGGCCCTTGGGAGTCATCTTAGGAGCTGCCTACCATACTCACTGAGGATAGAGTGAGTTTATGGAACTTACTGTTTAATTCTTTGGCAGTGGTAGAAAGAGGAGCAGAATTAACCGCTTCGAACCATTCCCATACTAGATACCGGGACTATGAAGAATTGACACACAAAAAACAGTGAATTCCACAGCCCAATGAATCAGATCAGGGGCTTTTCACTGGGGGTCTGTGTACACCTAACTTCATGTTTGTGTGCGTTTGGGGTGCGGGGTAGAATAGGTTAGCTCTCATCAATCTCTTAGGGTTCCCAGGCCTCCGAAAGGGCACTATCCTTGAAAGTTGAAATAAAGGGTGGGATGGAGCAGGTTTGGGGGAAGGTGAGTGTCAGACTCCAGATGCAAATGCAGGATCAGGCTGCAGAAAGCTGACAACTCACTGGGACCTTGACCGTGTGTAGTTTGGTTTCATGTCAGAGGGACTTCATGCCCTGCCTTGACCCAACCTGGTCAATTCATCTCCGAGAGGTACTGGTTGGAATAGTCTAGAAAAAACAAACAAACAAACAAACAAACAAACAAATATGTGATGCATCAAGGGGCCTGAATGAATTAGAAAATATTAGAAAAGATGTTGAATGTGCTGTTGTCCTTGAGGCGGGAGCAGAGGATGAGGCCCAGAGGTTCAGGGTTAAGGGTAAGCAGAAAATGCCGCAAGGTGCGCCCTGGGCGAGTGGGCAGCCTCTTCAGCACCTTAGCGCTGTGCAGAGAGCTTTGAGTCAACTCAGGCAGACTGATATTTGGATCTGGACTGGGCCCTTCCCAGCTAGAGGAGCGATAACCTCACATAATATTTAATTCACAGGGCTTGTGAGAGATAATTTGCTTATTTAAACTTCTACTTTGTTTCAAGAGGATTCAAGGCAGTGTGTGGAGAATAAAATTTTATGTATATATAAAAGGGCCTACCACAGAGCCTAGCATTTTACCTTCCCTTCCAACCATCTATCCAACTGTTCACCACCCTTTCACTCATTCGGCTACCCACTCTCCATCAGTTCACCCATCCACCCATCTGTCACCCCATCTGTCCACCATCCATCCATCCATCCATCCATCCATCCATAATATTTATTGAACACCTGTAATATATCAGGCACTTTCCTGGCTGCCTTGGTTGCCTGAGGCTCTAGGGATACAAGACATGAAGCTTACAATCAATTAAAAGCAAAATCAATGTTTTTTCTTTCTTCATTTCCCCCTTCCTTCCCTCCCACCTGCCCTCCATCCCATCTTCCCTTCCTCCCTCTTTTCTTCTCCAGGTCCTGTTTTGGGGAAGAATTGACACCATCATGAGGTTTGCAGGGGAAAGAAAGCCAAAGTCAAGGTGGGCCCGACTCTTGTACAGAGGCCGTTAGCCTTGATGGAGAGTGCAAAGGAGGGTCCGCGGCCCCGGTGAGGCCCACCTGATGAAAATTAAGTACTTGTTTGAGCTACTGTGAGAGGCTAGAAGGGTCCCTAAGATCCAGCACCAAGTTTTCCTATGCACCGCCCCTCTGGTAAGGGCTGACCCATAGGTGGGGCAGGTAAATGCCTTCTCTTTTTTGTCCCCTCCTCCCTGCTGCCATCTACTCTTTGATGCCAGGAAGGCCACCAAGTGAAATGTGTTTCTTGAGCTTAAGGCTTTGATCCTTGTGGAAATGAAAATCTCTGTGGGAAGGTCACAGTTTAAACTGATACTGGTTATTTACACTTGGCTGTGAATGAGTATCACTTCTTTTTTCAAAGGAATTAAATCAACAGGTATTCATTAATCCTGCTTGAGATCAGATCTGGGGCAATGGGACATTTGGAGAAAGGCCTGGGTGAGGACTCAGCAGAGTGGTGACGGTTCCCGTTGGGCCACTTACGGGCTGCTAAGCCTTGTCTGGGCGGCGCTTGCTTCGAGCTTCTGGACTAAGGTGGCTGCCGGTGCTCTGATGTGGGTACAGACAGGGGTTGCTGAGGCACGGCCTGATGGGCTTGCGGCCTGGGCAGTTGCGCAGGGTCCTGAGTTGGTCTGGCGCTCTGCGTTGCCATCTTGTGAAGAATAATTCTTGAACACAGGACCCACATTTTCATTCTGCGCTGTGCTGGCAGTGCACGTGGCTGGTCTTGGTGGGGAGGTGGGGCTCGGGGAACATGGCTCCCTGCAGAAGTTTGCCTCCAGCTGCTGCCACTCCCTGCCCTCCACAGGCTAGCGTGAGACTCACCCCCTTGAGAAAGCTTTTTCTGAATAAGCCCACCTGCCCAGATCACTCAACTCCCAGAGAAGTCTGCAGACAACAGGCTCTGCTTGGCAGTCTTTTGCTGGTTGACGGGGCTCAGGGAGGAGTTGGGTGGTTTCAAGGGCACGTACCCACTTCTCTGCTAGTCCTGCTTGAGGTCCTTCTGCATGGTGGGAACAAATGGCTTTGGACTCACAGGGTCCTGGGCTTGAGTTCCGACTTTACTTCTTATGAGCTGTGTGATGAAGGGCAGATGCCCTATGAGGTGATAGGGCCTCAGGGTGCCCACCTCCCACCCACCTCCCTGGGCTGTGGAGAGCACAGTGAGAGCAGATAAAAGGCATTCAGCACACAGTAGGGAGCAAATAAGTGAAAGGGTCTTCTTGATTCTCAGAGCCTCATCTCCTCACCCATAAAGTGGAGAAAACACTCCTAACCTCTGGGTGGTCAGGCCCTATGCCTGACCACCCTGTCAGCTAAGAACACCCCGTTCCCCCTCCCCGCCACAGTACTGCCCTCCTGGCACCCTGAGACCACGCCCAGCGGGAGTCCCACAGACAGAGCAGGCGCATCCTGGCGATCATGCCTTGTGAGCTTCTGGCCTCTGTGGAGCCCTTTGCCATTGAGTTACATTTTCACTTGACAGCCTAGTACTCTAATTCAAAGAGAAAAGATGGCAGGGGGGCGGGGATAAGGGGAGGGGAGAAGGCAAGGGAAGGGAAGAGAAGGGAAGGGAAGAGGGGAAGAGAATGTAAAAAACCAGAAACTCTCCTAGGGCTTTTCAGACTTGGATTGGCCCTATGGAGACCAGGGGGGATGCAGGCAAATAAGAAACACATGCATGAGGCTTCCCTCCCAGCACACACGGCTCCAGAATGAAGGCCCAGAGCCCTCAAAATGCTGTTTAAGGACTGGCCAGGCTGGGGCTGGGGAGGACATGAAGACAGAGCTGCTCCTGTGCCCTCTTGTCCTGTCCTGGGTGAAAGGGGAGAGGATGGGAACAGTGACTGGTTCTGTGGACTCTGGGAGTCTGGAAGGTCTAGAGACCTTGGAGGCCCCTGGATCAGGAGGCCAGGGGAAGCTTCATGGGGGCGGGGAATACCTGGCAGCACCGGGCAGTGGAAAGGGCTCCAGCTTTAAAGTCGGGCAGACTTACCTGGGTTGGCATTCTGACTCTGCCCCTCCATAGCTGTGTGACTTTGGGCAAGTTACTTAAGCTCCCTGTGCCTGAATTTTATCATCTGAAGTATCAGGGCCATGGTCACTATCCCAACAAGCTTCTGTAAAGATGAAACCAAATTTTGCATTTTGTTAATTTATTTAATGATGACCTAATGAGGTCCCATATACTTCTTTTCTTTCCAGAAAAGATAGGACAGCTTCCTAAAAGAGATTCAGTACATTCAAGAAATCCTAGCAAGAAAGATCATCAGAGCTGGACAGAAATATGAAGCCAGGGCAGAGTTGGTATGCACACCTGCACAGCGTGGAGTCTTATTCAAGTCAGTTGTTCAAGTTGGTTAGTGCATTTGTCTCTGAGCTTCTGCTTGGTCAAAGCAAAGCAGAAGGCATCGTTTATAAGATTCATGTTATTTATTTCAAGAATGGTTTCTCAGGAAAGCAGCTTTCTTTGGCCCTGAGGCCACAGTCGTTTTTCCCAGAGGATCCTCTTAAAGGGGCCCCAGATTGGGAATCAAGGGCTGGCAGCTCTTTGTTGCATTAGGCTGTCATGGAAGGTGTGGGAAAAAAATACAGTGCACCTGCCTTGGGTCTCAGCACATAGTAGGGGCAGTCTCCAAAGGTGTGCATATAATGTTTGGGGGAGATTGTCTCAATGCAGGAGAAGGACGAGAGAGTTAGTGACACTTTTATCCCACTTCCCGTTACCTGTCACTTGGCTTCACTTCCTGCAAACCCAACCTGCTCCTCTCTCCCTGCAGTCTAATGCCTTTGTGTGGACACCTCCTGGTGCCTCTGAGATGCTGGACGGTGCAGACCATCAGGCTGCTCTCCGGAAGCCTGATGCCTGCTGCTGGCACTGTGCGTGCTTGGCTCAGTGACATTCCATCCCTCTGGGTCGCGTCCCAGGGAGGAAACTTGTGGCCATTCTCTAATAAACTCCAGCATAGCTCCCTCCTGCCTTCCTCTCTTTGTCTTTCCTTCCTGAGCCAATGAAAAGCAGAGTGAATGAAAGTTCCCCTTCTGATGGGAAAACTCACTCCAGCCCTGTAATGAGCTAGAATAATTGATTTGTCGATGAAAACTGAGGCTGTGGAATTGATGCTGAGTGTCAAAACAGCCCAGATCACTTTGGTACCAATTCATTGTGGCTGGAGGGGAGCCGTGAGGCGGGAGCCCAGTGAGAAAGGGGCAGGCTGCAATGGAAACATGAAAAGATTTGATTGTGCTCGTGCTCCCCAGAGGGGCCCCACCCTGGTGGGGTCTGATTTCAGGGCTCCAGATCGAAGGTCCTGGCTAACCGTTTGCTTTCTCCCCTTTCTCATGAGGGTGGAAACTTGGCAATTGCTCCATTGTAGCTACTATTTGAACGTGGATATTAATTTAATCTGGAGTTCTGTTACTTTTTAAATACTTAGGGATCGGGCTGAGGCCTTTGTGTGCTTAGGATGTGATAGGCGATGAAAAATGAATTGGAAAAGAAAGAAGGATTCTCAGCCTCCTTTTCCCCACCAAACCCCTGGCTTTCATTCCTTTACCTTCTGACTGTAGCCTCTGAAGAGAATGAAGTTATTTGGATGTATGCGGACAGATGCCATGGGGTGGAGGAGAAAGAGAATGTACTTTAGAATCAGATCCACAGGGGATGTTCAAACCCTGGCTCCTTCCCCATGTACCAGGCCAATCTGGGGGAGTGTTTAAGAGCTCCATCTTCTCATCTGTGAAATGGGGTTATGGGCACCTACTCCACAGAGCTGGTATAAAGAGTAAATGAGATATAATTTATGTGTAAGGCAAACACCATAATACTATTATTAATTTATGAAAATGGCATTGGACTAAAACAACGCATTCCCAAAGCGTTCCTAAAGAATTCAGAGTAAGTTTATTTCCTGTAGGATGGACCTAATTACTCCTTGGGTCCCATCGGTTCTTCTTTTTTTTTAATCCTTACCCAAGGATAAGTTTATTGATTTTAGAGAGACAGAGAGAGATCAACGTGAGGGAAACATTGACTGGTTGCCTCCTGTACGCACCCTGACTGGGGATTGAACCTGCAACCTTTCCTTGCATGGGATGGCACTCCATCCAACATAGCCACCCAGCCAGGGCTGACCTGGATCCTTTTATCTCGATGAGTTTCTTGTAGAACTAGAGCAGACAAAGGGGTTGGCTTCTGTCCTGGTGTCCAGAGAAAGGGGACAGAGAAGGGGGGTGCTTGGGCCATTCTACCAGCTGAATGCCACCCTCTCATTCTCCCCTGTCATCCTTCCCACAACTCAGGGAGGTAGGGGCACATTTTCATTTGAATGATAAGGAAGCAAACTCAGATATACTGAGCCACTTGTCTGAGGTCACAGTGGCTCAGAGCCCAGTTCCCACATCATGGCCTCCATATTCCAAGATGCCACTTACTTCTGATGATGATGGGGGAGGGGTGCTCCCTCTCCATTGGCACTCAGAGCTCACCCATCCTTGGGACTTCCATTGTGTCATGGCTGGTAGCTTATTTCTTGGATATTTATTAAGTATTTACTTTGTGCCTCACACTGTGGAGTTAAAAGGGAGCAAGGAAGAGCCCCTGTCCTCAAGAAGCTGACCATTTCTTTAGAAAGACAAACAGACACTTAAACAAATTTCTTTTTTCAGAAAGAAGAACAAAGAGGAACAGTTTGGGCAGGAATGTCGAGTGTGTCTGTTTTGTCCCTTAGAGGTAACGGCACTGCCAGGCATATGGATGTGGCCATGCACAGGGTAGGGATGGAGCAAATGTCATCTGAATGGATACAATTCCTCTCCCCCGAGTCATTCACCGAATGCCAGAAACCCCACTTTTGTTTTCCCTGAATTGAAGACATCATGTCATCAGGGTGCAGTCAGCCCTCAGATTGATGACCCAGGAGTCTTGTTCCGGAATAAAAGCCATAGCTGTGTGAGCCAGAGGAGGCAGCTCAGCCTAGGTCACAGTGAGAACAGCCACAGCCAGGAGCTGCTGACGCTGACTCAGGGCCGAGACGTGTCTGCAGAGTCACTTAGGCCTCATGACTACGACGAGGTGGGCACTTGCACTGTGCCCGTCTGAAGACAAGGAGACCGAGACACAATGAGGTTGCCGTCTGCATCACCACACAAACAAGGGGGAGGGGGCCAACTCAGGCCAGACCCCAAGGAGAAGCTGATGATGCATGGACACCTGCACAGGAGGCCACCAGGGGCCTGGTCAGAGGGTCCCCTCAGTAGCTTCGGGAAGGAGGCTAGGAGCAGGAAGTTGCCCAGTGTTCCCGGGCATGGCCCTGGCACGCCCCGCCCTGCATCAGCCCCATACCTGCTGCCCCTTTCCATGTCCCCTCTGGCAGGCACAGGTAAGGGTCTCAGAGTGTGGCCACTGCGACAAGGCAGGCTCTGAGGAGCCCTCCCTGGCTAAACACACCCTTCTTGGGCCGAGGAGCATCCTGAGAATTTCCGGCAAGTGAACGGCCTTGGAGTGGTACGGCAGCTTCCTTTGCTGAGAAGACATGTCCTATTCTCTGCTCTGTGGTTCTTCCTCCGGTGGTTCTTCCACCCACTCTCCCCCCGCCCCTTTCTCTTAGGGTTCCTTGGACTCTTCTATCATCTTTTCCTCCTTCATTCACACCCTATTCCTCCTCCTCTTCTCGTGCATTTTGAGAGAGTTGTCTTTTATATACACATACACATATGTATATAAGCATATATGTAGGCATACATATATGCTGTAAGATTACTTCACTATGTATTATGTGTGTATATATTACACACATATACAAACATGACTTATACACATACACACATATGGGTGTATTAAACCAGCATAATTATACTTCCAAATATGTCCTCTTGCTAAGAGAGTGGGAGATCCAGGTCTGGGCATCAAAGCCTGGCCGGAGCTCCCTGTGGGAGGTTCAAGTGTAGGCAACAAAATGTGCTGGGGAAATGTCAGAGATTGCTTGGGCCAGTATCTTCTTTCTGATACTAAGTTGCTGTGTGACCCTGGGAAAATTATCTTACCTCTCTGTTTCTTCTTCATGTGGAAAATAAAACCTATAATACTATACACGAATGTACTGATGCTCAACTAAGAGAAGAGTATTAGAAGAAAAAACAAATGATGATGAGTTCAATGATGAGTTTTATTCACCCCACCCTCCCACCCCCATTTGAAACAATTTTGTGTGTGTGAGGGAGGGGCAGGGAAAGAAGAGAAGAGGGTGGGGAAGTCTTCTTTTCATAAAAAAAGAGAGTGGTTTTTCCATGATTCCGGTTGGATTGCTCACTCTCACTGTCTAAGGGAATATTTCTTAATTTTCTTTTAACTCATGCCCAACTGAACATTTGTCTAACTTTTAGTAATTTGTATAATTAAAACAAAACCTATTCCTCTTTTTTCCAAGTATAACGTTATTTTGCAACATCCAGTATGCTTTCTCAAACTCCCTCTCCTAGGCCTTGGGGGATGGAGAATTTATCCCACACGGCTGCGTGACCTTGGATCAGTTGTTCATCTTTTTTGGAGCCTCAGTGTCACCTTCTGTGAGATGAGGGACAGCCATGCCTCTTTGGCACCTACAAGGCCTGTGGAGAGGAGCTGAGGTCCCGAGAGCCGAGCATTCTCACCCCAAAGGGGTTTTCCACCTCGGGGCTCAGGTCAGTCCCACAGTACAAGCAGGCATCCCTTTGGTGAGAACAGTTTCTCTCTGGGGACTGTCTCCTGGAGATTTAGTGTGATATTTTTTCTCACCCTCAGGAATCTGGCCAAACTCCAGGGCCGCCTATCGTGAGCAGTCTTGTTTGCTTGCAATTTACAGAGTTGTGAGGGGTAAAGGACTAGCTTTGACTATTCAATCAGTTGGGTGGGGGTGGGGAGTGGCCTCAGGCCAGAGACTGGACATTTCCCTCTTTTTCAGGACTCAGGGCCTTCACCTGTGGGATTCAGTGTGTGTGTGTGTGTGCGCGTGCACGCACACGCATGTCAGGGAATGGGGGGAGTGTAATACTTTTCTGGGTGACTAGTTAGTGCCAGTCGCTGTCTCGGTAGGTGTCCTTTTATTCAGCATTCAGCCATGCCGTGTGGAGGCGTGATTGCCCCCATCTTATAGACGGGGCCACTGAGGCTCGGAGAGGACGCATCATTGCTCCCAGTCACATGCTTAGCAAGATTTGCACCTGGATCTCCGTCCTCTGAAACACAGGTGGGAACATGGGAAGGAAGGAGGGAGGGAGGGAGGAATGCTTCCAGGGGGTAATGGCAAATTTCTGGGGGCCTAACATCCCTCCTCCCTGTTTCCCTGTTCTCTTGAGTTGAATGAATTTGAGGAGTTGATTATAATAATGGCCTGACTCCTCATTGTGCCTGGGAAGTGCCCTGGGCTTTTGGAGCCTGCTGTGTAGGGAACCAGCCTTTTAGGATGGGGTTGTCTCTTCCCACACCATGGATGAGCATCCCTGCTAACAACCAAGAATTTAGAGCCCTGTCTGGTGTGGCTCAGTGGATTGAGTGCCAGCCTGTGAACCAAAAGGTCACCAGTGTGATTCCTGGCCAGGGCACATGCCTGGGTTGTGGGCCAGGTTCTTGGGGGTATATGAGAGGCAACTGATTGATGTTTTTCTCTCCCTCTCTTTCTCCCTCCCTCTCCCTCTCTCTAAAAATAAATTTAAATATCTTTTAAAAAGCACAATGTCCATAAGGTAAAGTGAAAAGATATGAGCAGTGGGAAGTAATAGTGTGGTTTTTAAGAATTTGACACATCTAGGTTTACATCTTGTCCTGCCACCTCCCAACTATGTGGCTTCTGGCAAAGCATGGCAGACCTCTGAGCCTCAGTTTACTCATCTGTAAAATGGGGGCGAGAAGTCTCCTCTGCCATAAGATGAAAGAGGTGAGGAATGGAGGAGGAGCCTGAGGTGGAGCCCAGCACAGAGGAGGAACTCAGGAGATACCAGAGTTTCTCTTTGTGGGAGGGAAGATGTGTGTTCTGGAGACTCCTCATCAAAGCCAAGTCCCACACTTCCCCACCCCCAGCAGTTCAGACGCAACAGCAAAAGACACATCTCCTAGGCACTGACCTTCACACGGAGAGAGAAAAGACAGAAGGAGAAAGAGAGATCTGCAAACACTCAGTCATCCCCAGAGAGGTGCTCACAGGCCTTCCTCATGGACTGGCTTCTCCTCGAGGAGATCAGGCTTTAGGAGCAGATCACTCCCAGAGGTGCCTCCTGACACCCCCAGCTCTGCTCTGGCTGCAGGGACACAGTTTTGATGAGGGGAGGGGACAGGAGGCCCTGATGTCACTGCCTGTAGGGGCAGGAAGGGCCACCAGGCCGGGCCTCCCCGCCGCTGTCTGGAGTCAAGGGCCAGAGCCCACTGCGCATTCCAGAGCCAAAGAAACAGAAACTCCAAATTCACAACTGTGGAGAAACACTTACCCAGTTTGTCTTTAATCAAACTCCCCATGCTGACACTTGGGCTCCATTCAACCATTGAAAAAGTTCCACTAGCAAATAAACACTTAGCCAAATATTTGCCCTTATGTGTTTTCAATAGTAAATACCAGTTATATTGCTCATCTCCTTATATCACCCTGACGTGGCCTGGCCCTCGTGTCTCGGAGCCCTGTGGCCTCTCCAAGGATGGGTGGGTGGGAATTCCTTGCTGAACCAAGAGCAGACATCACCTGCTGAAAAAAAAAAAATGTCCCCCTCCCACCCAGAGGGGCAGAGCTTCTTAAGATCTCTTGTTGGAATCTGTTCAATGTGTGGCATAGCCCTGGCCCTGGAAATGTAGTCCTGTTTCCCCCTCCTCTTACTGGCCCTGCTCCTACCTTCCCCAGTGCTCAGCAGCCAGCCTGCCATCCCTGGCACACCCCTGAGGAGCAGGTCAGGGCTCGCGGCTGCCTCCCGTCCAGTCTTCTGACCTGAGAGGACTTTGGGGGAAGAGTTTAGGAATTGGAGGGGAGGGCCCTGTACCTCTTGGTTGACCAGGGAAGGGGAGGATGCTGCCACCAACAGTCCCCCAAGGCTCAGTTGCATGGTTTCTCAACTTTTTTCACATCCCAACACATAAACAAGTGATATTTATAAGACACAATGGGGTGAAAGGATAAGGCCACTTATGGCTGAAAGTCACTGCTGGGCTGAGGGACTCAGCATCTCATTCATAGCAGTTGTTGGGAAGCTCACCTGTTTCCCAGGTGGACAATCAGGATGCTCTCAACAAGAGCAGTGGCATGAGGAGACTCAGTACCCGCCCCCTCGCCCACATGCACTAAGGCCTGGATCATCATCAATAAACCAATCTGAGCTGCTCTTTGGTCTCAGCCTGTGAGGCCATTCCTCTCTATCACATTCTGGCCACGATATATTAAATCCTGTCCCTCCCTGCCCCCCCCCCATTTCCTCTCTCAGTAAAGGGATAGCAAACAAGTGCATTGACTTCTCTGCTCACACATTACATACACATCTCTTGTTCAAAAGACAGTGTGCACTTGAGGGCCCAGCTCTGACTCATCCGTTTTCCTTGGCCCCTAGAACATAAGTCAGTCTTCAAAACCAACCCTGAGCTTAGCTGAAACCCACGCTCCAGACGTAGCATTCCCATAGCCCCAAACACGCTCTGCTGTTCAAAGGTCTGCTTGGGGGGCTTTCTCCATGGTCAGGACTCTACTGAAGGAGACTCCTGGTGCAGATTTATAAAATGAATGAAGAGAGGGTGAGGCTGGAGTCTCCCCAAACAGTAATCGGACCAAAGCACCAGGTAATCTGAAGAGGCACATGGTATCCTTCATTTTCCGAGACTTGACATCTGGAATCTCTTATGGAAACGGGATCCAGTCTGCTGTGTTCTTGGGCTGGCACGACTGTCATGTTGAGGGTTTCTGCCACCTGACAACCCGGGAGGAAGCCAGGCAGAACTGCTCTGAGATGATGATGCCCACCGACGCCGAAATGGGGCTGGGTTTACAAGACGTTCTGATGAAGTCTCAGGGACACTCCAGAATGGAGAAGGCCAACTTCAGGGGAGTACTAGGTCATTGCAATTGTACTATTTTGTTGAATCTTTTCCAGCAAACCTTTGAGGTAGACATTATAATTCCCATTCTGCAGATGAAAATACTGAGGAGTGATTTAGAACTCTACCTGGATCTTAGAACTCTAACTGGTGTGAGCTGGGACTCGAACTCAGGTTTTTTATGTTTTTTATACCACCCTTTGCCTGTGCTTTCTATAAGATCAGTGATTTGTGCGGGGGGCGGGGTGATGATTTTTTATGTTGGCTGGTAACAAAATTAATTGACATGCCACCAGACTTCTTGCTATATGAGAAACAGAAGCTCCTATTTGGTGAAGCTGCTGTTCTGTGTGGCTATGGTAACCCAATCTCATATAATAAAAGCCCCATGTACATTTGCACTTGATAAGTAAATGGTAGCTAATATTAGAGTAACATACAGATGCACATTTAAAAAACACTCAGCTTATGCAAATCTATATTTATCGATGAGGTAAAGGAACACTTATAAAGGAAATTCTACTTTGTTAACCCATTTAACTAATGTGTTTTTGTAGAAGAAATTGGATACTCTGAAAAGGTATAAAGTAAAAAAATAAAGATTTCTTGCTGCCATCCCTTCAGTATTTTTCTCCAGAGAGAACATGTGTATTCACCCAAAACTTTTTTCTATGCGTAGAGGTTGGTACTAGGGGGAGGCAAAGAGGTGCATAGGGTGCAAAATTTAAGGAGGCATTCACTCTCAGGTTTCTGCAAGTGCAGAGTCAACACCTCTATGAACCTGGATGGAGTGCCCCCTTAAACTTTGCTCCCTACAAACCTCACTGTAGCACTGGCACTGCTATGCATTTTATATATTTATGAAGGGGCTTATATAGTTTTTTTAAAAACTGAAATAACATATTTCATTGCAACCTTTTTAATTCACCAATGAATAAGGACCCATTTGTATCAATTCCTATAAGTTTATCTCAAACTTTTAACAGTTGTATAGTATTCTGTACTATGAATGAACTATAGTTCAGCCATTTCCCTATTAAGTTTCAATTTTGTTCCTACAATGTGTCTCAGTCAGTTTGGGCTGCTAGGACAACACCAGGGATGGAGCGGCTGAAAGAAGACATTTACTTCCTCACAGGTCTGGAGGCTGGGAAGTCTAAGATCAGGGTGCTGGCAGATTTGGCCCTTGGTGAGGGCTCTCTTCCTGGCTTGTAGGTAGCTGCCTCCTTCCTGTGCACTCACCTGGCTTTCCTTGGTGTGTGCCCACAGAGACAGCAAGGTCTCTCATTTCTTTTTCTTTTCTTATAGGGGCAGTCATTCCATCATAAAGGGCCTACTATCATCTCCTCTAAACCTAATTGCCTCGCAAAGGTCCCACCTTCAAATACTAACACATTGATGGTTAGGGCTTCAGCCTAGACGTCTGGGGGAGACCCGCACATTCAGTCCGTAACACAACGAACGCTATGTGATAGATAACCTAGGACTTAGGTACATGGGAGTAGTTCCAGGTGATAGATTCCTAGAAGTGAAAATGCTGAGTAAAGGGGCGTTTTAAGTTCTGAAAGCTGTAACCAAAGCACCCTTCAGAAGTTTTGCGCTGATTCATGTTCCCACCAACAGGGCCGGAGGATATGATGGTGGACACTTCAAATTAGAATTATCTGCAGCGTTTCTTTAAATTGGCAAATTTCTTGGTACTTATGATTTTCTCACATTAAATCAATGCTCCATTTCCCAGCAGTCAGTTTACTAACTAGATCCAGACAGGCTGGCAGAAGCACGTGGACTGCCTTCTGGGTCAGTCCTCTCCCTGCTGTAAAATCCTACTGGGCCGTGGTTGCCCTGGTTTTCCCATAGGCTGGAGGGATGGGGTGGCCTGGGAATGGGGTGGCAGGCACTCTGACAGGCTCTACCGTGGGTTACAATTTCGTTATTCCTCTCCAACCTCTCCAAGGGTCAGTGCAGGATTACAGGACTCCTATGGGACATTGGGAGGTGACAGCAACAGCTCTAAGGATCAACTTCTTGAATGCAGAGGAGATAATTGCATCTCAGTTTTTGCATTTTGGGAGCAAATGTGGAATAGTTAATAGATCACCTTGGCAAAGAGGCAGAGGGCTGGACCTGACAACCGTTGGAGATTCTTGAAATTCTCCTCCTTCCTCCACCTCTCACACCTTCCCTACATTTCCGGATGTCCGTTTTCTGTCCATCTACCTTCTAACTCAGGAGTTGGCAAGCTCTGGCACATGAGTCACGTCTGGCCTGCAACCTCCTTTTGTAATAAAGTTTTATTGGAACGCAGCCACGCTCATTTGCAGACTGTCTATGGCTGCGTTTGCAACTGTAGTAGTTGCAACAGATCGTATGGCCCACAAAACCCGGACTATTTACTATCTGGCCTTTTACAGACAAAGCATGCCAACTTCTGCTCTAAATGTCTTTTGAGTTTGTCCCCTCTTCCACGCTCTTAGTTCATCTCATCTTGCCTGGGCTTCTGTAGTAGCCACTGAGCTCATCACAGTTGGAGTGAGCTTTCTTAAATGCAGGTGTAAGGGTGGCAGGCCCTCAAACGCTTCTGTGTCTCTTGGTGCCTCTGCGGGGAGTGCCTCACCATGCAAGGCCCACTGAATCTGCAGGCTGTTTGCAGCCGTCTCTCCACTCTCGTTTACCATGTGCCCCACAAACACTCACAGCTCAGTTAGTCCACCTGTGGGTGGAGCAAATAACACCTTCCTGGTGTTTCAGTCCCTATGGACTGTGCAGTTTCCCAAGCATCCCTCTCACGGTTTGAGCCCTTGTCTTTTACCCACGCTGGTCCCTTTGCCCAGGGAGGCCCCTTCTTGTGCAGCTGATCAGCTGCTACTCCTTCATTGATGCATTTTTGACTCCCCCGTTAACAAACCTATTTGCTCCTTTCTCTCTGCTCTCAGTAAGCCGCTCAGGGCCTGCCTCCACTGTACTATTTGTGATAACGCTGCCTCCACAGCATTATTTTAATTGTGTGTATGTGTCTTTCCCTGTCTCTGCCACTGGCCTGTGAACTCCAGCCTGCTGGCTGCCTATCCCACTTTCCTCAGTGTGTAACTGTGCCTGGCCCTGACAGGTACTAAATAAATGTTCATTGAATGAACAAACACCAAAATTCATTGAGCTCTTGCTCTGTATCACTAGTGTCTCTCAGAATCCTTACAGAGTCCTGTGGCAGGGGTCCTGTTATATCCCCACCTCACAGACGTGGCAGCTAAGGGCACAGAGAAGTCACACACTCAAGGTCACAGAGCTTGCCAGGATGTGAACCTGGCAGTTGGGCTCCAGAGCTAAAGCTCTAACTCCTGTGCCGACAGTGACCAAATGAATGAATGAATAAAGTCTGTGAGATTTTACGAATGGAAGACAGGGCAGGTAAATGCTAAACGACCTTATGAAACCCATTAGGGGGGTTTACAAAAGAAAAACACAAAGATTCCAGGAGACCTGGCAGGGATGGCGGTTACAGGGGATCAACAGCCTGCAGAGTTCAGGGACAGTTTAAACTAAGTAAGTGAAAAATCAGACCATCCTGTGAATTCTTGGGAGTGTGTGATGGAGCTGGGGCCCGTGGTTAAACAGACAAGGCCCACCGCTCTGCGTGCTGGGGAAAGGAGAAAGAGGCACCAACCTGGACACTCGTGGTATGCTTTCTTCATGCCTAACACCACGCCATTGAGCTTCACATACTCCAGCTCACAGAATGAAAATTGCCTCCTTCATTCTGATTTAATAAGTTTTCCTTGAGCAGCTATTACATGCCAAGCCCTTGAAGTAGATGTCACGAGAATTAAAATGAACAAAATTCTAGGGGTCCCCAGTAGCAGAGGAAGCAGATGGGTATAGAATTCTAACAGTATACTCAGTGCTATCAGAAAGATCTAGCCAGGAACACAGAGGGGACCTGACTCTGCCTGGAGATGTGAAGGAAGATTTCAAGACAGCAATGATTGAGTTGGGTTTTGAAGGATGAATAGGAGTTTACCAGGTGGGTAAGGCAGGGAAAGGCTTCCAGAGAGAGGCACAGTGAGTGCCAAGGCAGAGAGGCAAGAATGTCAGGGACCTATCAACCAGGAGGGATGGCATGTAAGAGCCAATGGGGAGGGTCTTTGGGGCATACTGTGGGGCTTGGCTTTCTCCTGTGAGGCAATGGAAATAGAGCAAAGGGCTATAAACAGATAGTTTTTCTAAAGAAAACGGGATTGTGTTTGCATGGTGGTAGTGTGAGGAAGCCGAGAGGGCACAGGAGAAGCGAGGAAACTAGCTAGGAGGCTATTGCTATAGTCCAGGAGGGAAACCAGGATCTGAGCAGAGGGCACAGGCAGGAGCGATGAAAAGTGAACCAAAAGACCAAGAAGTCTTGCTCTTAAAATGCTAAAATGTGTACTAACCACCTGTGCTTTTAAAAGCTTGTTTATGAGGATCCCCATTTGAAGAGGCTGCCCCGTTGGGGTGACACAGCCCGCCTCCGGGGAGTGGGTGTGCGTGTGCATGTGCGCGCACACACACACATGCACGCGCGTGCACACACACACACACACACACATGCATACATGCTCACTCTGAAGACAAATGGTAGACTAACCAAATGAGGCACAGCTGTGTACAACAACCGCAGTCCTGGCCTCGTCTGAAATAAGTGCGCATGTTGGGTGGGGCGGAGGTGGGCAGGGAAGGGAGGAGTTTAGGTGCAGCTTGGGCGGGGGCGCCAAGGACAGTGTGTTAGGTATTTGTCGCTGTGTAACAAATTACCCCAACATTAGCGCTTGAAACAGCAAACGTCTATTATCTCACATTAGTTTGGGTGGGTCAGGAGTTTGGGAGTGGCTGGGTGGTTTTAGCACAGGATGAGGCGGAAAGCTTGGTTGGGGCTGAGGACTCTGATTCCAAGATGGTGCGCTCATCTGGCTGGCACGCCCTTGCTGGTTTTTGGCAGAAGGCCTCAGCTCTTCACCACCAGACCCTCTCCAAGGGCTGCCTGAGTATCTCCATGACATGGCGACTGACTTCCTCCATGGGGACTGGTGGGAGAGGGCGAGGTGGAAGTGGCAATGTGTTTCAGGACCTCGCGTCGGCAGTCATTTCCACCATACCCTACTGGTTATGCAGGTCTGCCCTATTTGTGCGGGAGGGGGCTGCGCAAGGATGGGCGTGCGAGATTGTTGGGAGCTGTCTTGGGGGCACAAATGGGCCTGGAGCTAGCTGGGGGCAGACTGGGTGTGCTGTGAAGGAAAGGGTGTGAGGCCTGGACAGGAACACATGAATGGTTAGTCACTCTGCATGCGTTCTGAGGTGAGCCTCAGTTTCTCCTCCAGAACTTGAGGCGCATCATCCCCCCCGGTGGGTAGCAGTGCAGGCAGGTCACTGGAGACGGCTGTGAATGGCTTCTCTGAGCTCACAGAGTGCTGTAGTATGGGGCTGGGTGAAGTCACTGCACAGCAGAAGGGGCCGGTGTGAAGGTCTCCACTTCCCCTGGGAGGATCGTTTAGACTTGAGGAATCCAGGAGGACCTCCTGAAAGACACTTCATCCTTTATTTCTGTGGCTGCAGAACTCCAATAAATGACACGTATCGATCTTCTATATCTACATGTCAGGAGAGACGCCATCATTTACTTCCAAGCTTTCAATGATGCTGGGAAGTAGGACTCATGAACTGCAGTACATGGAGAGGAATCTGAGGCTCGGTGAGGTTCAACAGCTGTGAGATGGGGGAACTGGGATACAAGCCTGGGCCTGCCCTACCTGATGGGTGACAGTGGGGCAAGTGAAATGTAGGCTTGCAGGACCCAAGCCGTGACCCCTGTCCATATGTGGGACCTGGGATATCCTCAGGGCTGGATTTTGCAGGTCTGTGGCAAGGAGAGGGTGACTGGGGAGTAACAGGGCCTGTCCTACCCAGCACATCCCCAAACCCTTAGCCCTGAGTTGATGAAGGGACTTCGAGCACACGTGTGTGAGTGTGTGCGCGCGCTTGTGTTTGACCACCCTGGCAGCTGCTGCCATCCTAAAGCTGAGGATTAGGGTGACGAGGCCCACAGGGCCCTCTGCAGCTGGCTGCAGGCCAGAGCCACACGGGGCAGTGGGCTCCTGGGAGTTTGGATCCCAGGCCGTTCTCGGAAAAGCCTGCGCAGCGAGGCCGCTCCAGGTGCCAGGCCAGGCCATCAATCCCTCACTCTTTGGAGCAGCGAGTTTATAAAGTAGCAATTAAATAAGAGCTCTGTAAGTGCTTCTGGGAACTGCCCTGAATGCATTTTCCAAACATAAATAATGGGGACCTCCACTCCGCGCAGAGCACATGCAGAGCAGAGAGGCAGCGACTTCGAAAAGAAGGGACCCTGTTGTGCCGACAGCTGGGCTACGTGCCCCGGGTGTGCATGCGCGCTCCCGGTAGGTGGCAAGTCCATTTGTCTTGCCTGCCTGGGTGGTATGTCAGCCTGCCTGGACGTGTCAATGGGGAGAGGACGGTGGCTGTGACTCACTTTGCTGGGGAAGGCAGGAGGTCACTGGTCTTTTCCAGAGATAGCAGTAATAGTGGCAGCAGCAACAACGGTGACAGTGCATAGTCGCTGAGCACTTACTGTCTGCCGAGAGCCCACACATCCCGTATGATTGGCAGGTTGGGAGACTCGTCAGAGGTGGCAGAGCCTGTAAGGTGGAGGGGCCCAAATTGAAACTCCTCAGCCTCTTACGTTTCTGGGGCCCTCATTATACAACGGGTGCTGTTGTAATTGTTTTACACGAATGAACTGACTTCAGTCTCACCAAAAGACTGTGGAGTACACATCTGTATTCTTATCCTACTCTATAGGGGAGACACTGAGGCACAGAGAGGTTACTATGTCTCCTGCCCAGAGTCAGCATTCGGGCCCAGGCGGGCTGGCTCCGGAGCCCCTGTTCTGAGCCTTTCCCTGGGATGCACCAGAGCACCGGGCCTGAACCCCCGCACCAGGCGCCGCTCCGTGTTCTCCGCTCAAGGCATGAGCAGCTCAGTCTGCTTCAGAGAACAGCAGGGACTGAGTCCTCCCCACCTGCTCCCTCCCCCTCAGGGGCCCTCCCGGTCCCCTCCCAGCAGCGTTGGGACCCTACCTGCCCTGCCTGCTCTGCGCTGACACCTTCACGCCTTTGCTCATGCTGGCCGACCTCCTGGATGCGCTTTCCTCACTTGTCCGCTAGGAAATTAAAAAATGCCAAGGTATTTTAAGTCATAGAGGAAGGGTCTCCTGATCTTAGGAGTATTTCCTAACCATCAACCCCCTCACACCCCCACCACCCGGAGAGATTGGGTGTCCTTCCTCTGTGAATACCTCCACCAGAACATATCACACTGTCTTACTCTGGTTGTGTTTCTAGATACTGGGCGGTGGATGGGTGGAGCCAATTTCCAGCAAGGGTGGACACGCAGATCATGCCTGACCCTGGGTTCCCCAGGGCTCTGGTCCTGACTAATCCTGCCCCACCAGAGCAGTGCGAGCAAGAGGACTGGTTGGAACTGACAGGCTCTGCTGTGTGACCGTGGCCAAGTCACTCCACTTCTCTGGGCCTCAGTTTTCTCATCCGTACAACAGGAACAACGCTATCTTCCTGGCAGGGTTCTTCTGAAAGTTGAATAAGATACAGAAATAAGATACCCAGCACATGATGGGTCCTTAATAAATATTAGCCTCCACCCCTTCTCCTTCCCTGTGAAGTGCGTTCTCAGGATGGAGGAGGGGGAGGAGCAGGATGGCACTGCGAATAGCCCTTTGCAATGCACGTCTCTGCGCGTTTAAAGTTCTTGCTCGACTCCACCAAGCTGGGGTCTCTTTGCTTTCTGCAGAAGCCCCTCACCACCATGGGCCCCTCTCCTGCCTCTGTCGGGGTGACGCAGCAGACTTCGCCATCGACTCCTGGTCACGTCACAATGGAACATGGCATTTCTTGAAGGCTGTCTTCCCAGCCATCTCTCACCTGAGGATCCCATCATAAAAGCCCCATCAAGAATCTGGCCCCTGTTCATTCCCGAGCGGGGAGTCGGTGATTTGCCTGTCTCAGACTCCATTGGAGTTGCCCATGATTAAGAAACTCATATATTTTCACACTCATTAAAAGAAACGTGATATTCACTTTTCCAAGAAAAGCCATCCTTGTTTGTAGACCCAGTAATATATTGGGAACGCCTCTTAATTGGCTTCTAGGACCCAGTGTCAGAAGTCAGACCCAAGTTTGTTTATTGACACAAGGAAAAAAATAAAACGTCGTATAATTAGTTGAGTGACTGACTCTAAATTCAGTAACTCCCATCGGTATGTGGCCTTGTCAGGGTTTAAGATTCCATTTTGGGTTATGAAAGAGGCCAGGTCCCAGGCAGCCCAGACGCGGGCCGCACTGCACCATAGCTATTGTACAAACGGGCTCAGTGTGCTGTTTGTGTTAAGATGGAAAACTTTTACATGTTTGATTTTTATGCAAGTCAATTAACTTGTTTTTTATAACTGTAAGGGCTTGCTTTGCAAATAAGATCACTTACCACTATAAATTATGGGAACATAGGGGCCTATTCAGACAAAATGTTACACACCCCTAACCCGTGCACCAGGCTGCATGCCGGCCTTCTGCAGGGGGGACAGCTGAGGCAAATGGACAGGGAGGTGAAGGAGGAGGGAGGGGTTATTTTGGTGCATTCTAAGGGGCCCTTCCAAGAGGGATGCAAAGGGGGAGTCAGGGGAGTCTGGGGGTGGGGACTAGGAAGCGAACCAGAATGCTCTTCTCTGTGCTTCTTACCCCCACCTCAACTCTCCCGGTTGCACAGAGCCGGCCAAGGCCTTCCCTTACATGGCAACTGAGGAATCTTGCTGGGATTTTTTTTTTTTTTTTCATGTTTGCTTTTTGGTGACAGCACATCCCCCTGAAATTTGAAGTTTAGGGCAGGGCTATGTCCAGGCTTCATCCTCACTGTCGTCTTGTCACCCTTCCTGCAATGATGGCCCATGCCTATCCTGGCGTCCAGGGAGCACCCAACCCCCTCCCAGGACGCAGATGGAAGGGCGAGGGCAGGGCAGAGGGAGGGCCAGGAGCAGGCATTCCTGCAGGCTGCTGCTCAGGGGTGGGGAAGGGGTGTGGAAGGTCCCGGCAGGCTTGGGAAAGAGAAGACTCAGTCTTTGGTCCCTGGGACTGACTCCCACCTGCATCTCTGTCGTGGAGGACACCATAGTTCTGCACATGAGGTTTTCTGGAAAGGGGTGATGGGACCCTTGGCTCTTACGCTACCTCGTGAACTCAGATGGGATCCTTCCTGTTCTGGGTCTCAGGTTATTTCTCATCTGTGACATGGAGGCAGAAACCCAGACCTGACTTGCTTTGTAGGGCTGTGTTGTCACATATGATTCTCAACAACGGTGATTTTGCCCCCAGCCCCAAGCCCTGTGGACATTTAGTAATTTCTGGAGACATTTTGGTTGCTACAACTAGGGTGTGGGTGTTGGCATCTAGGAGTTAGAGATGAGGGATGATACTAAACATCCTACAAGCTCAGGGCAGCCCCCAACGACGAAGAACTGTCTGATCCCAAATGGCCATAGTGTCAAGTTTGAAAAACCCCAAGTAGGGGAAGTGCCCTGCTTCTCTGAGGCACATGAGAGGGATAAGGAGAACTTCTGGAGGCTGACCAGTCTTTGGGGCAAGATGTAATTTACCGAAGCATCAGCACAGAGTATCTAGTCACTCAGGAAAAGGGCAGGTTTTCATCAGAAACAGCAGCGATATAACCCTTTACACACACACAGGCAGTTGCTGTTGATCCGGCGTTTCGGGGTGTGTGTTACGCCAGGAGGGCCCCACACAGAGATCTGTGGCGGGGAGCTAGGGAAGTGATAATAGATAGTAACTATAATCTAAACAGGATTAGAGTTGTCGTTATTCCTATTGTGCTGATAGAAAACAAACACACAAACCAGCCAACCCTGGGGCTGAAAAGTACTCAGTCACTCGTCTGCAGTCACATGGCCAAGCCCCGAGTGCCGAGCCTCTCTCATACCCGGGCCGAAGGGATTGGGGCACGACGTGTCACATCTCGAAACGGCAGAGGCGAGGAACAGTCGAAAGGCATTGTCCAATGTCATTGTCAGGCATCACTCCACAGCTTTCGCAAATGCTTCCCAAAGGGAGGCCTTCCTTCTTAAGATAATTGCTTGATCCTCCACACACCTTGAGTACTTTGTACCCACTCTCATTGGGTCATAGGTCGTGGCCTCCATGTCTGTCACCTCTATTGAAAAGGGGCTCTTTGAGGCTAGGGATCATATCTTAATCTTCTTGACAGACCTCCTTGAGCTGTAGCTTCCTGTTCCAGAATATGGTAACAGTGGCTCCTACCTCACCAGGTAGACCTTCATTAAACATCTGTGAAACACCTGGATGGAATAAGAACACCGAGTTCCTCTTGTATCCCTAGCCTTTGGCCCCCAGCCTTCACCTCCCTGCTGCTGGCTTGATGCCACATTTGGGTGCAAAAAAGCAGAGAAAACAAAAGATCTGAAACAGTGTGAGAAGAATTATTGAACTTGGAGGATTTTACCTTATTTTTAAAAGCACGGCTGTGGAAAACTGAGGATTATTGGTATTAAAGAGAATCGGTCCTGGGGCATCCAACTTTCATAATAAATGGAAACCAGTGCAGAGATGTCAACTTGCAAATAAATTTCTGCTCTGGCTCTTCAGACCATGAAAGAGGAGAATGTCCTCAAAGAGATGAAAACTTTGGCAGCCATGTGGCAGACCGCGAACCCACAGGTCTGTGAGTGCCCGGCCTCTATGCTTGCAGATGGGAAGATTCACATGTGGCCCGGTGGGCTCCCCTCCGCACCACTGCTGATGCACATCACTGGGGAGACACCTCAGAAAACTCACCTGACATCTGGGCTGTAACTCTGTTCCAGGCTGCATCTGATGTCATTATGCTATCAGTTCTGTTCCAGATGCTGCAGGGTCAGCTCATAAAAGACAAGAGCTTTGTTCTTCAAATTATTAGTGATTCTGAAAACACGCCACTCATTGGTTCATTCATTTATTCATTCATTCACTCCTACAAATATTTTTTAAGTGTCTTCCATGCAAACAGTTGTGTGCCCCACAGCGAATTAACCTCTGTGAGCCTCAGTTTTTTCTTTTCCGTATCAGGCATAATGAAACATTCGTCATAACGTTCAGTGCCCAGTTTCAGGCATGTGGGGGGTACTCACAAATTAATAGTTATTATTAGAGTCTAAAAAACTGTGAGTCTTCCAGTATCAGCAAAGCATAAAGATATTTAAATAAATTTAATCGACAACATAGAAATGAGTGGTAATTGATGCCCTAGTGCACGTCGAAGACTCTAAACACAGCCTCTGAATGGTCTTGGGAGGCTCCCCAGAGAAGGCGAGACATGAGAACCAAGGTAAAGAGCATCCCAGGTCTTAGAGCTGGAATCCAGACTAAGTACCCCTTGTATCCAGTCTGACACATATAATTATTGCTGTTTTCTCATTTTTGAGTTGAAGAAACTGGAAGTAAGTGAGATAGAAAGTCTCGCACCCATGAGTTCGATACTACCAATTTGTTCTTTTCACAAATGAGGAAACTGAGACCTAGAGAAGCTCCCTCCCTCCCAGTGGCACACCTTTGGTCAGTAGTGGGCCTTAGATGAGACTGCAGGCAGCCTGGCTCCGGAGATGAGGATCGTCACCCCTGGACTCAATGGGACGCAGGCTATTGTGAGAAGAATATTGGATGTGGAGTCAGACCGACCTGGCCTCTAATCTCTGGTCCAGCACGTACTACCTTGTGAGACTGGGAAAGACACAACTTCCTGGACTCGCATTTCCTTATCTGGGAACTGGAAGTGAGGAGGATGTCCACCCTGCAGGGCACTTACAGCAGGATAAATACGTGTTTGAAGAGGTGGCCGTGGTTCCCCAGATAGAGTAACTTATACCTGAGATTGCCATAGTTCTTAAGGTTTGTAAGAACTTCTGCAAACACGACTGTATGGGATTTGCTCAGATGCCCAATGAGTTGCAAGGGAGAGATTTTTATCTCTCGTCTTAGATGAGGAAAGTGAGCAGAGAGGGAAAGAAGGGGGATAGGAGCTCTTTTACATTTTTTCTTTATTTAACAAACATCAGCTCAGCCACTGCTATGTTCCAACATCACATTACCTGGGGGGGCGGGGGTACAAGGAGTGTCTCTATTCTTCTGGATGAGGAACTGAGGCTCATAGAAACCATGTGTAACTTGCTCATGGTTATAGTACAAATCATAAGCAGTGTGAGGATTCCAATCACAGTATGTGTGGGCCCCAGTCGTGCCCATGGTAGAGTGATTTACTCCAGGGTCACAAGGCACAGCCAAGGAAGCCTGCGTGTGACCCTAGTCTTCCAGGTTCAGATCCAGCTCTCTTTCACCCAACGTGTGAGTTAGGCCTTCGAATAATAAGCTGGATTCCAAACTCTAAGCAAGCGATGACTTCTGCAGAAGGTTAAAAAGTCAGAGAACCTCAGAGCCAGGAAATATCATGTTCCTTGATTAAAGATAAGAAATCTTCCCATTATAACACTTGCTGTCTATAGGAAACCTTCCCAGACAGAAACCGATCCTATCTTCTAGCCAAAGTGATTGGGAGATGGCTTAACAAAAAAACTGTAAGAAGCAGGCCCTCCGAAAGGTAATCAATGAGAAGAGGTGGCTGACTGGCAAGTGCAGTCTACCAGGAGAGTCTGTGAGACCGGCGGGCGTGGTCCCATGATAAGTGCGGTCAGAAGGTCTGTTTGGGTTTTGGAAAAGAGACACCAAAGCCAGAGGCCTGGGATTCAGGTCTTGGTTTCTCCACTGTTGGCTGAGTCACTCAGCCTCTTTGTGTCTGGCCGCCTTCCCCTATCAAACGGTGGCAACAATGCCTTATTTTTTTTTTTTTTTTTTATTGCCACCACAGGATTGCTTGAGACTCTACAGACATAAAAGGATGATTAAACCGTACGGTACAATGTATCTGATATTTTTTAAAAAGAAGAAGCCATGGAAAAGAGTCAAATGAATTGGTGAGTGAAAAATATGTTTCTGTACCACCAGAGAATGTAATCCAGAGGACAGAAGTACAGAATCTGATGGGTTTGGACCACCTGGTCATTAGAAAATCCAGTGAATCCTGCTTGTGATGTGTTTCACTAGGTTCTACCTTATGAGCATGATGATGATGATATTAATAATAATAATAATATAGTATGTCGCTGTTTATAACACACTCCTACATACGACTCTTATTTTCAGTTCTCTGAGTTGATCACGCACGCTCTACCTTCTGACCTTTGTACGACATTGCTGTTGCCTGGAACAGCTCGCCTCTCTTTTTGTCAGATCAACTATTTAAACTTCGATATCAATTGAGGTATCTCACTCTCAGGGAAACAGTTTCTGACCTACTCTACTCCTAACCGAGTGTTTTCTGATGCTGTTTAATTCTTGTCGAAACTGCCTGTTATTTGCATCTTCCCATCCTCTTTTTATAAGAGCTACTGTTACCACTTGTTTATCTTTGGACTCCCAGAGCCTAGAACAGGGCTAAGTGCGTGGATTGTGCTCAGCGGGTATTGCTGTATGAATGAATGAGTGAATCAATGAATGAATGAATTTGGCCTTCATTACAATTGAATGAGGAAAATAGATAGGGCTAAAAGACACCTGAGGGATGGTCCAAACCAACTCTTCCCCTCAGATGAAGGAATCAAAGCTTCCAAATTAAATAACAGGACCGAAGTCACCCTACCTGTTGGTGGCAGATTCACACTGGACACAGCCCTCTGATTGGTTGAAGACTGTTCTTTCCGTTTGTTCTGGTCTCCAAGTAACCTCAGGATGATGGTCTCCAAGTAACCTCAGGCTGATGTTAGATATTTAGGTACGCTAGTCTCGGGCTGGGAATACTCCAGACAGTAGTTGAGGTTACATAATGGAAAGGACACTGAGGCTATCCCGACTCCTTCCCTCTCTTTACTCTCTATATCCAATCAATCACTGAGACCTGTCAGTTTCACCTCCCAAGAAGTCCTTGCATCAATTTCCTCCTCTCCATCTCTAATTCTTCCATAACAGAAGACCACCCAATTTGGAGCACGGACACTGCAAAATTTCTAATTGATCTCTTTTTCTGATCTATTCTCTACATGATATACAACACCCGTCACTGGCTTTGTAGGAACCCTGCAATGATTTTACATAAGAGTCCTGTCCACACACACCCTTCAATAGCTCCCAATGACCTTGGTGATAGAGTCTAAATTCCTGAATGCCAATGACAAGGCCCTCCTTGCATGGCCCTGAACTTCAGCCATAGTTTTTATTTTCCCACCATCCTCAGACTCATGCTCTATGTCACAGGAACCCTGGACTGTGAAGAGTTCCCAGTTCACATCAAGCTGTTTCAGACCTCCATGCTTGTGGTCATACCATCCCCCCTACCAGGAATGCCTCTTCTCCTCTCCTCTGCCTCCCCATTTTTCCTGACTCACTTTTACTCATCCTTCAGCTTGTTGAAGCTCCCAGGCTGGACCAAGAGTTCACATAGCAACACTCACCCACTTCAAGGTCAGTTCTATGGCATCTGTGTAGTTTCAGCACTTGGCTTAGCGGGTGTTTAGCAAATGTGTGTTGAATTAGACTCTACAAGAGGTTAAGATAGGAGTCTTCATCCTGCCCTGTGACTGGCTGTCATCCCAAGCAGATCACTGCCCCTTTTTGGACTCCAGTAGATATACATTGTGTAACTACTATGTGGATCCATGACATAAGGTTCAATTTCATCTTACAATGGAGGACAATGGAGAATTACTTTACATAATCTTTAAGGTCCCCTTACATTCTAAATGACACACTTCCCAAATCAGTTCCACTGGCACAGTATTATCCCATGGTAATGTGGTGTAATATGCAGATGGTGGCTTTGGGGAAGGATCAGGTGTTGCATGGGGGTCAAGAAATCAGAGTTTTAAAAAAAGATTTATTTATTTGTTTGTTTTTAGAGGGGAAGGGAGGGAGAGAGAGAGGGAGAGAAACATCAATGTGTGTTTGCTTCTGGTACACCCCTACTGGGGACCTGGCCTGCAACCCAGGCCTGTGCCCTGACTGGGAATCAAACCAGCAACCCTTCGGTTCACAGGCCTGTGCTCAATCCACTGAGCCACACCAGCCAGGGCAAGAAATCAGATTTTACGTCATGAAGAGGTTGTGAATAACTGATCGGTGTTTTCACAGAGACTCAGTTTCCTGGCATCCAAAAAAAAAAAAAAAATGGCAGTAATAACAAGGGTTGATGGGAAGGCCACGTGAGATGCTGTGTGTGATGTGGTGTGTGCATCCTTGTGCTCAGGGCAACTGTGGAGAATGGCTATCGGTGGCCTGTCTCATACGAGCGGGACTCATGCGAGCTGAGCTGTGAGTTGCGACATCTGATAGGTGGTGCACAGTATGGGGTCTGTGATTCCGGAATGATAGGAATCAGGCTTGAAGTTTCCACCCAGGGAGGGAGGCCCACCAGTCAAATCGGCTGGAAGCAGCCAGCTGCCCTTGTCATAGCGTACCGCAGGGGCTGAAGCCCCAAACCGGCTTCACCGATGCCCATGCCTATGAAAGCCTTGTCTGGCACACCCAGAGGCTGGGGTCCTTTTACTCTGTGACCATCCTAAACAGAGAGTTGCTTTGTTTGCCTGTTTTTAACTGGAGTTTCTCTACCCTCTTCCCTTTTTGCTTCCTTTCCAGGGAAAATGTCTTCTGGACAAGGCCAGCCTGACCCTCTGAGTGATACCTCTGAGTTAGAGAGACTGTCTTGATCAGCAAGACAAGGGGCGGGGGAAAACAGCAACTATGCTACCTCCTCATTGTGGCTGGGATGTGTTGCCATGGCTACTCCATGCAGGGAAGCAAAAGAAGCCGAAGGAAAAGAAAAGCCATGGTAGGTGCATATTGATGTGTCCGTGTGTGTGAGAGCTGGTGAAGAAGGGACGATGACGGCTTCTGAGAGGCCTGACCTGGTAACAATGAGATTGAAATTGTCCAAGGAGACATTTCCATTCACCGTATTAGGTGATCCCCCTACACCATGCTGGACGGTCCGAACAGACCCCAGATCTTGACCCCTGTCCCTTTCCTTCTTGTTCCTTACTATTTGCCTCAGTCCCATAGGTGACAGAGAATACTTTTATTTTTTAAAATCCTCACCCAAAGACATGCTTATTGACTTTAAGAGAGAGAGGAAGAAATATTAATGTGAGAGAGAAACATCAATCAGTTGCCTCTCCTACATGCCCCCAACATGGCTGAATCCATGATCTAGGCATGTGCCCTGACTAGGAATTGAACCTGCAGCCTTTTGGTTTGCAGGATGATGCCTAACCAACTGAGCCACACTGGCCAAGGTGAGAATACTTTTTTTAAGTGTTCACTTGTGGCAGGCATCGTGCTAGACTCCTACTTTCTGACCTGCTTTCATCCTTGCAATAACTGTGCAGGGCAGATCCTGCTACCATTATTGCATAGATGGAGGTGAGGCGGGGGTTGCTAAGGAGGTTAAAGGTACAGGTGGTGAAGGCACCATGCCTGTGTGAATCCCAGAGCTGCCATTTCCCAGCTGTGCAGCCTCAGTCAGTTTCCTGTAAACAGCAGTACCTGTAAACGGTAGTGCCACCTCCCAGCACTGTGAGGGGTGAGTTGAGACATGCCGAACGCTTCCTGCAGTGCCTGGCATGTGAAAAGTGCCCAGTAAATGATCACCGCTATCGCTGACCTTCCCTAGGGACAAACAGTGGGAAAGGGCGAGTTCATGATTCGTGGTCACTACACAGGACTTGCCATGGGGTATAGGCTCAAGCCACGCGTGGAAGGGCATGATCACTGTAGTCTGGCCACTGTCAGGGACCGAGAAGGATGGGCAGGATTATGGTGAGGTTCTCAGAGGGGGCTACCCATCCAGGTCTTTCTGCTCTAAAACTTGAGCTCTTTTTACTGGCCCTGTCCACCTGACTTTCCCAGCCTGAAGGAGGTTGCGCCCCTGGAAAAGTTTCGGGGTAGGAGTGGCAGTGGCTTGTCTCTGCGAGCCTGGAGGGGAGGAGCTGGCTGAGCCTGGGAACGTGAGGGGCTCTGGTCCTTTTCTGATGCCTGGCCCTCTCTCCCACACCTTCCCACAGGGCTTCAGAGACTGTGTAAGTGACATTGTAGGACAGTAGGTTTAATTGGGCATGTTCTTTATATAAATGCTGCATTGAGGGACACAGGGGAAAGAAGTCCTATCGAGTAGGTTTAAAAAGCAATTTTAATCTTGAAGAGATGGTGACCTGGCATCTCTTGGGTGTTGCTAGGATCTAGTCCCAGCTCCAGCGCTAACCAGCTTTGTTACTTTGGGCAAGTCTGCTCCTCTTTGGGCTTTGATTTCCTCACCTGTAATGTGAAAGGGCAGGAAAAACAGCCATCATGTTGCTCTAAAGTCCCTACCATGCTGGTCTTCTCTGACTCTGCCTGCAATTCCTCTCGGTTAAAATAGGCCACAATTCCTCATTGTCCCGCCCTTTGTCCAACCTGCTCCTCACAGGGCAGCAGTATCCACGGTGTTCACCGCTCTTCCCGGCAAGACTCCAACGACCTGCAGTTATCTCTCTCTCTTTTCCTCCTCTGTCTGGGTGGGGACGGCCTGGGTGTTGTTTGGAGGAGTCCCTGTTATTAATAACAGCGGCTCTGTTTGCGCAGGGTTTTAGAGCTTACAAAGGCATTAAAATTATCAGTCACACAGCTGGAATGGGGTAGAGCGAAGAGCTCAGGTTCAACTTCAAAGTCTACACTTTTAACAGCCCCACATTACCTGTGTCTTCAAAAGTTCTCTTTAAATTGAAGTTGGAATTAACTGATGTTCATTAAACAAAACAACAAATTCTTTTGGATTTGATTTAAAAAAAAAAAAACCCTACTCATACAGTCAGTCATTCGCCACATATTCATTAAATGCCTATTAGGTATTAGGCGCTATTTTGAATAATATGACAGGAAGTCAGAACCAAATACAGTAGCTGCCCTAAAGGGGCTTTGAAATTCAGAGATAGACAGGTATGGGTTCGTACAAATTTACTGCAATGTTGTAAGTGCTGGACTAAGATGCAGTACACAAGGTTGGAAAGAGTGTGTGGGTTTTTGTTGTAGAATTGTGCTCCTGAAACCTGTATTATTTTGTTAACTGGAGTCACCCCAATAAATTCAGTAAAAAGGAAAAAAAGAGTGTAGGTTTTGGAATTTGAACCCTGTTTTTAAGTTCTGGTTTTGTCGCTAAGAGCCCTCGGGTAAGTCACCATATCTCTCTGAACCTATTCCATAGCAATTATGGTACCACATGGATTCCTGCTGGAGTTTGAATGATGTCATACACCTGAAGTACCCAGCACAGTGCCTGTCACATATGGGCAGTTAAAATCTATGATTTATTATTATTATTATTATTATTATTATTATTATTATTAATTATCAGCACTATGTGAGGACAAATATGGCTTAATTAATTCCACCCTGGCCCAGGGCTAAGGAGGTAGCACGTGAACTGGACCCTGAAGTATGAGTAGGTTTACCCCACGTGGAATCTGATTTGGGGTAATGGGGCAAGGGTGGGGCAGGGGGCATTTCAGGTAGAGCAAATAGTGTAAGCAAAATCACCAAAGGGCTGGCGAGTTTAGGCAGCCGTGAGCAAGCGGTGGTGGCTGGTCGGTGGGGTAAGGTGGAGCGCAGAGTGTTGGCATATTATAGTGGGAAGTCAGCTGTGGTCAGAGATGATGAAGGACCCTGGGAGCCATGCTGAGGAGGTTAGTCATGGTTCTGTAGCAAAGGGGGGACACTGGAAGTCTGGAGTATCTGCTAGGGACATGGCAACGCAAGTGTTGAAGATGGGACAAGGTTAGAGGTGAAGAAACTGACCATCAGGCTATTCCAAGGCCAAGGCAAGAGATGGCGATGGCCTGAACTATATAGCATGTGGTCATGATGGGGAAGAGAGGATGAACCGACAGGTAATTGAGCAGGTGTGGGTAGGTACTTTAGTAAGTAGATGAGAGTATCCTCACAAGAGATAAACCAGATTTTTTTTGAGGGGGGGATCTATAAACCTGGTGAATGACCAGGCCATTATTTACAAATGAGAAAGCAGAAAACAGTTGGATTAGAATGTTTAGGAATAGGGTTAGGATTCAACTTTGAACTTGTGTTTGATGTGGTGAAGTCCAGCAGGCAGTTGGTTCTGCAGGTAGGGAGCTCAGGACAGACGTCTGGCCCAGGGCAAAGATCCGGGCACTAGCTATTTAGATATGATAGCTCCTACTGTGGGGGTCCCAGAGTGTCCCCTCAGGCAGAGGACATGAAATAAAAAGAGGAGAGCTGACCAGAATCCTGCTGAGCATCAACCTCCAAGGGTCCAGGCAGAAAGAGGAGTCACACTGAGCACATCTCCAGGGGTCTGAGCGGACAGGAGACACAGCGCAGGGCCTACCCATGGTGCTCGCTTTTGAAGGCAAGAAGGAAGACAGTAGCAGAGGCCTGGACACTCAGGCAAGTGGCCATGGAATGCGGATTTGGAGGAAGTTGTTCAACTTGGCACTTGAGGCCACAGGTTAGTTACCAGCAGCCCTATACTGCCATCAAAATTTCTCTGTTAGTCTTGGCCTCCAACTTGAGTTTTGACACTGCCCAGGTCACTTCACCTCCCTGGGCCTCAGTTTTCTCATTTCTCCCAGGGCTGGCCCGGAGTAGACAGAGACCCTTCAGAGCTCGCCAATGCTGATGGTGCATGTTGATGCCCACGGGGGCCTTGGGCCGACCTTGACGGGACCGTCTCTCGCATAACCAGGTCTCTGCCCCTGATGTGATGGGAGTGATACCACTCAAGGCTGTTTCTGGGAGGGAGTCGCTTCTGGGTGATTCCTCCTAAAGGGCCGATAACTAGAAATGAGGAACAAACTGGGGCTAATTACTTAGGCCAGATTCCAGCCTCTGTTCACATAGAACAAACTCCCTGGTTTCCCAGTTTCTCTCCATCCTGACTGAAACTTTTGCCTCTCAGCTTTGCCTTTGGTTATTCGTTTTCCCACTCATCCATTTTTGGCCTATAATTTAAACAATAGCAACAATAACCACCCTCCCCCTCAAAACCCCAACCAAAACAACTGGCACTAAATACAAAAAAAATCCCCTTTGTCAGCGAAGACCATCACAATGTCAAACTCCTTCTCCGGCAGAAAGGTTTTGGCCTCCAGAGCAAATTATTCTTCAAGCCTCAGTTTCCTTAGCTTATCTGTAAACTGGTCATCAAAATTCAGGCTAGGGGCTCTTGGGTGGGTTTGGGTGGGATAACGGATGTGAAAGTGGTTTGAGATTATAACACATTAGGCATGAGTTAGTCATTGTTTGATTTTATTATTCCCTGGACAGGAAAGATCATGTCTTAACTGTTCAGCAGATAAGATGTCTCCTATTTTTTAAGGGTTTCAGATGCGGGAAAGGAGAATCTTTCACCTACGCACGGGAGGCCTTCTTGGGATTTTCTCCGTGGGTTTATTCAGTGCTGTCTAGCTTTCGCTGGGAAGCCTTCCCTAGGTGATCAGTTCCCTCTCTTGATTTGCTAACAGAGTTTATCTCATTTTAACTCAGTCACCGCCTGTCCCCATGCCCCCACTCAAGCTGACAGGCACCTTCGAAGTCAGCAATCTGAAAGTCCCCGTCATCCCCAGAACCGATAGAGTCACCTTAGGGTCATCTCAGCAGCCCTGGCTCTGTGTGCTGTGTCACGTATTTGGGCACATTCCTAAATTTCCCCTGGATCACTGTTTAACAGGAGCCGGACTCTGAACTCCTGGTATCCTTAGAGCCCATGATAGAACCTGGCCGATCCCAGGAAGGAGATCAGTTAACATGTCTTCATTTATGAGGCCACCTCTCTGTGTATACTGAGTGTCTATATGTGCCCCAAACTGTACCAGTGCCCAGGAATACCATGGTGAGCACAGCGGAGGGAGGTGACCATTCATCGGAAGAGACAGAGAACAGAGGTAACTGGAAATTATAATTACCAACTTCAAACTGTGAAACATCCTGGGAGGAGAGGTCCTGAGAGCCAAGAGAGCATGAATCAGAGGGGGCCTGACCCGCTTTCCCTAGGAGCCGTATCTACCAGACAGGAAGGCATTTAGGGGTGCTTGGTGGCAGAGAAAATATTCCGGCTTGAAGGTATAGCATGTGCAAAGGCCCTGGTGCAGGAGAGGGTGCTCAGTGTGTGAGGGAAGCTTAACTTGAACCTGCTGTACGCTTGCCTTGGTGTGGCTTGAGCCCGGAGGCAGGCGGAGAGGGGCCTCAGTCTGGGAAGGATTCCGGCCTTTATCCTCAGAGCTATGGGAAGCCATTGAGAAGTTTCATGCAGAGGAGTGACAAGACCACATGTGTGTCTTAAGGTCACTCAGGCTATAGCGTGGAGAATGGATTGGAGCTGGGGCGAGCACGGAATCAAGGAGGCTGGCTGGGATTATAAATTCAGGGAGCATTAAACCCTTCTGCTTTTCCCAGCAATTCTACTGGGCTCTTTTGCTGTCCCTACCATCCATCCATCCATCCATCCATCCATCCATCTCAATGATAAACTGAAATCTTCTCCAGACCTTTTTGAATCTTGTCTCCGCCACCAATTAGCTGTGAGCTCTGGGGTAAATCACTTATGCTTTCTATTTCCACATCTGTAACATAGGGGGAGAATTATTTACCTAGCCTGACTAATTTTTCCCCCTTAATTCAATAAATTGAACACTGATCAGGAGTCCTATGCAACACGGGCTGGGAAGAGGCTGCCAAAACCAGCAACTGTAAGGCCTTTGTCCCTTGGCTGGTGCAAACTACTACCATTTTCCTTATTTTTATTCCAGAGACCCACTGAGCAGTCTCTGGGTGTGTGGTGGGTTTCCTGAGTCCAATGCTGACCCTAGAGAAATAATAGCAACTGGATTTTTCATTACTGATGGCACCAGCCACTCCTACCTCCAGCACCTGGAAGGAGCTCTGTGACATTGTCCTTAATTCAACTTCTGTGAGCTTCAGTTTTCCTGGCTGTGAAACATACCTGCATACGCTTCTCCTTCTAGTCAATATTTGTCAAGTGCTCCTAAGGGTCAGGCACTGTGCTAGTCTCTGGGGATGTGAGACAGATCTATTTCCTTCCTTTGGGAGTTTTCACGTCTCATTGCATGTAAAGTTACGTTCATGAAAGTGCTTTTTAAATTGTAACACTGCTTATACTTATTACAAATGTAAATGGGGGCTGGGCAAAGTTTGAACTGAAAATCTGGACATGTTATTTTTGGTGCCATTTCTGTTCCAAAGACAAGTCATTTGACCTTGACAAGCCTTAGTTTCTGCAGTGAAATGTGAAGAACTTTAAGGCCATCCGTGTATAAATGTTGTAATTCTATCATCTTTCCCTCGAAATCGGCATGCCCTTACCACATTTTGTATATGGTTTCCTTTAGGACTTCCTTTTTTTTCTCATTTCAAAGAATTAAAATTTGCTATTTACTTTCAGTCCCCTCCTTATATCTAATCCCAGGGTCCCAACTGCAAATGCCTGGTAGGTAATATAATGAGTGAGGCATGCAAGAGTGAGAGGTGGGGACAGTGGCAGAAGGAAGGGGGGCCTGTTTGATTTAAAGGCGACAGCTTCTTCTCAGCTCCAGCAAATGATTGCTTCACACGAGAGCGCAGGCTGGATCTAAGTTCTGTTTGCCTTTGAAACATCTCTTAGTTGTGTCCTTCTCTCTCCCTTCTCCCTGATCACACTGTCCTTTGGAACTGGATGATAGTCACAGTCTCTTTCTTATGTGGTCTTCTAGCCTGAAGTTCTACTGTTCTGAATTCTTTTCTTCTTCTTCTTCTTTTTTTTTTTATACACAAATCCAATCCAGAAGAATCTTCCCACCTCATCCCTTCCTCAAGAACCTACAGTGGCTCCCTGCGGACCTCCAAGTCACTTGGCTTCACTGAACCTAGCATTTAGTGAACAATGACCATGTCGAGCATTGTGCTGTGTGCTGTGAAGACTTCCAAATGAGTTACCATAAAAAACTCTGTCACTTAAAAATTCTTGCAGCCTAAAACAGGGCTTAACCTTTGTGTTACAGACCTTAGAATCTGATGAGTATGGCAGACTCTCTTCCCAGAAAAAAACTACATGCCAATACATTTTATACACACTCTGCAGAACCAGCCTTGACATCCCCTTTCTAAGTGCTGCAGGTTAAGAATTCCCTTCCTAGAGAAAGTGCAACCCAGAGGGCTTAGTGTGATAAAGGGGCACAGAGCAGGCAGGTGATCCATCCCAGCCAGGTTATGGAGCAGGTCTGGTGTGACTTGGACATCCCACAGGCTTGGGTCTGAATCCAGGTGCCTCTGTGTACCCAGTGTGTGTCCTTAGGTCAGCCACTTGACCTCTCTGGGCCCCATTTTCTTCATCTGTATAAGGGTGATGAGGCTCCTCATTTTACAGTGAGGTCACAGACACAAAGCCCCAGGCTGGTAGCATCACCCAGGCAATGTCAGCTCCTTTCTTTACCCCTCAGCCTCACCCGCATTTCCCTGCACTGCCTTCCCCGTGCAAGTGCAGCTGGGGCCCTCAGGACCCTTCGCTCTGCTGGGGAAAATCTTACTGCTCCCCAAGCTCAGGGTGCTTGATTATCCCCGTCCTGACCTTCTTTTGCTGTCCCTACCATCCATTCATCCATCTGTCCATCCATCCATCCAGCCATCTATCCAACTCAATTATAAACTAAAATCTTCTCCAGGCCTCTCAGATTCCTTCCTCTTCTGGACAAGCCTAGATCCTCGATGTGCGTGCATGTCTGTCAGGAAGGGTAGTGGGTGGTGAAGGGAGCTCTTTTTCATGGGATTCCTCTTCTGTGCATTGTCCCTTGCAGGCCTGAAACCTCAGGGGCCTTACTGACCCCTCCCTCAGCCCCCAGGTCCAATCAGTCACCACGCCCTTTCTAGTTTTCTGGCAAATGATCTTTGTGTCCCACAAATATCCACTCTTACTCTTTCCAGACATCCTTACCCGATATTCCCTGCAGCCACTATCCTACTTCCAATCCATCCGGACATGGGCACCAAACTCAAGTTGAAGAAGACTGTATCTTCTCATTTTTGTGCCCTGGGCATAAAATACAGAGTCTGGTGTATAGAAAGTGCTTGTGGTGGATTAAAGACGGCCCCCGATTCTTGGCTACTGCTCCTACTGAGAGGTGATGTGTAATTCCCTCCCCTTGAGTCTGGACTGGCCTTAGAGACTTGCTTAACCAATGGACTGCAGTGGAGACAATATTTGGGACTTCTGAGGCCATGACATAAGAAGCCTTGCAGCTTCCACCTAGGTCTCTTAGAATGCTTTCTCTCAGGGTCATCAGCTGCCATTAGGAAGTCCGGCTATTTGAAGCCACCAGACCATGAGAAAACTCAAGCCACATGGGGAAGTCACTTGGAGGGGCTCTGGTCAACAGGTCAGCTGGGCTCTTAAAATGGCTAGAAACCATTCTGGAAGTGGACCCCTCAGCCCTTATCTGATACCATGAGTATCAGAGATGGATTTCCCCGCTGAGTCCTTCCCAATTCCTGACCCACAGAATCATGAAGAAAATAAAATGGTTGCTTCGAGATTGTTCGTTTGGGTGTAGCTTGGGACACACTAATAGAAACCAGAACAGTGCTCAAAACCTGGGGAATACATACTGGTCATTCCTTTGCAGTAGTGCTCGGATGGTGTTCCTGCCCTATCAAGAGCTCTCAGTGGCTCCCTGTGGCCTAAAATACAGCCTTTAGTGCCCTGAGTTAGCATGCAAGGTCCTCCATAGTGGGGCTTCGGCCTGCTTTTCAGACCTTATCACCTGCTGTCACTTGGTACTACAGATCCACCCTACGGTAAAGTTTGTTTCCCGAGCACATGAACTCTTTTCCAACAGCACGTCTTTATTTACTGCCTTTTCCATCTAAATGCCCTTTCCCCTCATATCCCCACCTCAGTAGGCTGACGTTCAACTTGTCCTTTGAGACTTTAGTCAAATGCGTTCCCTGGCTGCACAGTCCAGCAGTTAGCCCTCCACTGTCTGGCCCAGGTTTGTTTGATGGTTTGTTTATTTCCTCTTTCATCATTTACCCTGTTCTTCATTTCTTACCTCCTCTATTGGGTCATAAGCTCCTATGTGAGTGTGTGTGTGTATGTGTGTGGCAGGGGGTGGGGGAATCAGAGGGAATGAGGGAGAGGGGCCCTGGCACATACTGGAGTATAGAGAAACGTCCTGTGGGGCTTACCAGGCATGAATGAACCCCTACAGAGCTACAGAAGAGGCATAGGCTTTAGCATCAGCTCAGATTTTAAACCATAACTGTGTCACTTACTGTGTGGCTTTGGGTAAGATGCTTAAGCTCTCTGAGCTCCAGTTTCCTTTTTTGGAAACTAGAGACCTTGGGTGAGAATGGGTGGAAAGGGCCTACCTCAGTGCTTGACGGATTACAAGCCATAAATATCTGGCTTGTGAATAGATATAGCAGAATGATTGATCAGCTTTCTGATGATCAATTATCATGCCAATTTTGGAAAGAACTGTCCCCGACCAAAATCATCATCATCATCATCATCAGCAGCAGCAACAACAACAAAGAACAAAGAAAAAGAGCTGTGAAGAAGGACAGTGGAGACCCCCAGGCCAACCCTAGCTGTATTAATCCGTGTGATCTTCAGCACGTCCCTGCTTCGGTCTCAGTGTTCTCATCTGTAAACTGAGTGGTGGGCATTGGAATCTCAGCTCCCTTCCAGCTCCGACATTCCAAAAGCATTAAAGAAAAAGGATGAATCACTCCTTCGAAATACCAATAGGGGCTGGGCCCTCCCCTTGCTGTCCCCATCCAGCAGAGCTAAGAGCTCTCAATACACAGCCAGCCCCCTCCTGCAGCTGCCACCAAACTTCAACCCCCTTTCCCAGGAGTCTCCCGAGCAAGACTGATGATGATGGACCCCCCTGGCCTTCCCCATCTCAACAGGGAACCAGATCCCGTCCCCAGACTCCCCTCCCCCGAGGGGGCTGGCCTTCCTTGGACATTTGGCCTCAGTATGCTTGGGCATGAAGTGTGGAGTGTGTTGGAAGAACCGAAGGAAGGAGCAGAAAGAAGCGTTGATGAGGGAATTCTTGCAATCACGGCAGGAGGGCTGGGAAGAGAAGACAGAAGCCTTGCCGTTCTCTTCCAGGATTTTGAAAAAGTTGGTGTGTCTGTATCAGTAATAGTTATAGATCTCCATCCTGAGGAGGTGTGGCCCTCAGCAGCTGCATACACTCACAGACGCAGGCTGTCAAAGCCTCAGAAGACACCGAGATCCATTTTCCTCCTTACAGGAGATGGGCACTAGGTGACCGCAAAGGACAATCCTCGTGCCTCTCTGCCCAGAGCTCTCCACTCCTTTCCGTGTAGATGCTATTATTAGTATTATCAACATTAATAATAATAGAGACGTAGCCGGCTGCGCATTAGTCACAGTGTTCCAGGAGCCAGCACCTCTTTCGCTCTCTTCTGGGGCTGCCTGGGTCCCGCTGGGTCCTCTCTCCACGTCCGGAGCTGCTCCGGTCCTGCCCTTTGAGTCTGTCTGTCTGGCGGTCTGTCTACTGCAGGTCACCTCTGCCGCCGGTCCTCCTAGCTCACCCCCGGCTCCCGCTCTGAAAGCCGAGAAGCTGGCCGGCTGCGAGCGGGTTTTCCAAGTGGGCAGGAGTGGGGAGGAGGGGCGCGGGCCGGCGCGCGGGCGGAGGGAGGAGGGGGCGTCGCGGAGGGGAAGACCTCGCATTGTAATCCAATGACATTGCCAACGTGGGGGTGGGGGCGCTGGCCTCGGCGCGCTCTCCGAGTTTTGGCTGCCCGCCCAGCTGGGAATAACTCTCTTCGCATAATTCGCGTGTTTACCAGGCATGAAAATTCTTGCTTTCGCCCCCCCCCAAGCCCCCTCCCACTCCCCCTCCCCACCACCTCCGCCTCTCGCAAGTGAAACTCTGTCTAAAAAAATATTGGCCCGGGGCACAGAAAGTTTTGCATAAATTCATAAGTGATGAATGGCTGATTTTAACGTTATTTGGGTATTTGTCAGACCTTAACAAATATACATGGGGACGGCGGTTCATAAACTTAAACATCTCAATATCCCCTTTCTTCTGGAAATAAATTACGTTTGTTTGCCCGGCTTGGAGTCTTAAGGTAGCCGACATTAGGAATATTTTAAAAGCCATCATCCATCGAGCATGTCTCCCAGGCGCCAGGAAGATTAAATGAAAGAATCATAAGATGGAGGTCTTTAACTTTTAATCCTTTTACAATGAAGCCTCAGATAGTCGCGGGGGCAGGGTGCCCTCTCTGGGGGGAATAATGCCGTTATTCCTCGGCTCTCAGTTAATGAATACCCTAACGTCTGTCCCACGGCTGACGGAGGCAGCGCCGGGGAGGGGGCTCGGGCTCCCGGGCCAGGCTATTGAAACGAGGAGCCACCGAGGCTGCGTCGGGAGGGAAGAAAGCGCCCGGCTGGAGGGACGGGGAGGGCGGGGCCGGGGGCATTGAAACTGCGCCGGGTCCCCGGCGCAGGTTTGAAATAATTAGCATAGATTCGCCGAGACTCCGAACGGGGGGTGGCGGGGTGGTGGGAAGGACGCCGGGAGGGAGGTGCGGGGAGGTGGGGAGGTAGCGCAGGAGAGCGACTTGGGGAGTCCAAGATAAATAATGGGAGCGCGGAGCGGTGTCAGGCAGCGGGCCCACGTGGAGCCGCGCGGATGGGCGCCGCCGCGGACTCAGGCGGAGGGACGCGCGCGAATCGAGCGCCCGCCCCAAGAAGTTGGCTTTTTAAGGGGTGGGGGTGACGTTTCGCAGGACCCTTTAAGGGCTATAACACGTCTTTTGCCTCGAACTCAAATACACAAAGATCTGGATTCTCATTTCTCCTCCTTCCCCACCCCCAAGTGGAATAAGTGTCGGCGGGGGGTGGGGGTGGGGGGACGCACCCGGTCCCCAACGACAGATCCTAGTGGCGGCATTTTTCAATCCAATTCGGACCCCTCCGAAACTCTGACCCTCAAGGTCCTCCTTGGGTGTTGAGGGAGGAGGGAAGCGAGTGTCACATCTCCCAGTTATCCCAGCCTTCACGGCGGAGGGTCTGGGATTTCGGGGGCTCAGACTGGTGAGGAGGTCCCGGAGTTTGCGCGTTTTGATTCCAGGAGATCGCCTCGGCTCGCACCATCGCAACTTCCGGGCGTGCAAAGGGTTAACGCGAGCTGGATATTGAGGTGGTGGCGGGGTGGGGGGAGGCGAGGCGGGAGGGGTAGCGGGATCTGGGTGGGCGCGCTCTGACCCCCCCCATTCCTCGGGGGTCAAGTTTCAGCGGCACTCCGCCCCCAGGGTAGGTGTGAAAGACACGTGTCCCCATTGTGAAGGGCCTGTCAGGCAGGACAAAGCGGCCGCCCCCCCCCCCCCACCTCGCCCCTCGGCCGGGCCTGGGGTCAGCTCCAGGGGGCCGGCTGGGTGTTGAGGTCTGGACCGGCCGAGCTCTGGTGACAGAGGGAGAAAAAGCTGGGAGACTGGGCGGAGGCCACGTGATGCTCAAGTGAAGGGGTTGAGAGAAGCCCCCCACCATGAAAAGATTGAGTGGTTACCTCCATCACTCCAGAAGAGGGGATGAGCCCCTTCTCCCAACAGGCTAGTAAGCACCGCGTCAAACCCTACTCCTCCGCCCTCCCTCCATCCCCCCCCCAACCGCCACCCCTCCCATCAATCACCAACACAGAATCGCAGTGTGGAGCGCAGTAGATTTTAGTGGTTTTCTTTAATCCTGCTCTGCAATTCTTTCTCATTTACTACACGGGATATTATAAAGAATAAATAGCAGATACTCTTAATTTACAATGATTAGTCATTCCATTTGTTCTCTATATTTACAATAACTGTAAAATAACATTGAACTCTATAGCTTCTTCGAGGTCCAAGGAAAATCAAAACACTTTCCGAAGAATGGAAAATAGCTTTTTAGAAGTCGTTCTACAAAAGTTCCCCCCTCTCTTTGTACTTTAAGAAAAAATAACTTTTCCCCCTTGCTTCCCCATGCGAAGGGCACTGGAATATAAATAGCAGGTTAACATTATTAGCAACAACCAGAATAAGTATCTCTTTTCTCTGTTCTTTTTTTTCCTTTTGCTTATTTTTTTTTAAAAATACAGTAGAAGCCGGTAACTTTTAACGTTGATTACTGACCTTTTAATAAGTAAATTAAAACTGGGACCGTATATACACACAGATATACATTCCTACACAGTTACACAGTGCATTACATGAACCAGAAAGCTAGATCTCCGTAGCCCCCCCCCAAAAAAAAAAAAAAAAAAGTTCATTGAATCTTGAATCCCTTCGCGAGGGGGTGGTGGAATTGCTTGGAGACGGTGCAGAGGGAGTCGGTGAGGATCGATCAAGTGTCCGGGTGCGGGCAGGGGGTTCCCGAGTTCTAGCAGGAGCACTTGCACTCGGAGATGATGGGGTACTGGATGGGAATCCAGCCGCAGCGCTGGCCCCCGCGCCGCTGACAGCGCCACCGCAGCACGGTGAGGTGCACAGACTTGGACGGCTTGCACACCATGCCCTCCGGCACCGAGCACGAGCGTTTACTGAAGCAGCTGCCCACCTTCACGTAGCGCGGCCAAAAGCGGCTGCCCAGGTCGTTCCAAGCGTACAGCACCGGGCAGAAGGTCTGCGACCACAGCCACATCTGTAACTTCCTCCGCAGCTTCTTGCTCAGGCGTTGCTTCTTGCCCGGGGCCAACCCCTCGGAGAACTCCAGCCCTTTGATCTCACTCGGCATGGCCCCCGACGGCCGCTGCCGCAGCAGCTGGTCCAGCTCGGCGAGGTCCTCTGCGCTGCCTGCCGATCCTCCGCCTCCGCCGGGCCGGTCTTCGGGGGGCGAGGTAGCCATGAAGCCCGGGTCGTAGTGGCCTCCAAGCAGCGAGCGTAGCAGCGTCTCGTTCAGATCCTTCTCCTTGGGGTCAAAGATAGGGTCCGGGTGCTCGATGAGGTCCACCAGGGGCAGGTTGTCGCTGGGGGCCGGGCGGATGTGGAGATAGTGCTGGCCGCCGGCCGGTGCTGCCCGCAGCCCCAGGACCACCACCAGGGCGTAGAGGGTGACCCCCAGACTGGGGCAGCGATCCATGCCTTCCGCGCGCGCCCCGGACTGCTGCTTCGTTCCGCGTCGCCGGAGGAGAACACGCCGAGCCCGCAGCGCCGCCGCACTCCTTGGTCTCTCCTGCCGCTCACCCGAGGCTGGGCAGGCGCAGGGCCCGCAGCGTGAGTCGCCCGGAGAGCCCTCGCGCAGCGCCGGCTCCCACCGGGGCGGAAAGACGGCACACAAGTTAGCTGCAACTCCTCTCGCGGATCTGATCGGGAAGGCGGTTGCGGCGGGGTATCCGAAATTACTCCAGAGCGACCGCAGGCGCGGGGGACGCCGGCTCCTCGCTGCCTTCCCGGGCCGGTGGCGGCGCAGGGCGCGTGGACGAGCCGCTCTCCCCTCCTCCTCTTCTCGCTGCTCTTAGTCCTGCTGCTCTGTGCTGCTCTGCGGGCCGAGCGGGTCCTGGGGGTGCTTTCCTCCGGCTGCTCGGGCTCCGAGGCCGGCTCTGTCCGGAGGACTCCAGCAGCGGTGGTGGCGTCCGCGCACGTTGGCACCGGTTTGTCTGTCTCGCAAGGTCCAAGCCTTTAAATTTCCTGCACTTTCAGCTCCATCACCATGGAAACCACTGACTCTCTCAGCGTTGCCCCCTCCCCTTTCCCCCCCCCACAACAACCCCACCCCCCACTTCTCCACCCCCAAAGAGCTGGAGCGGCCCAGGCTCCGGGGGAAGCCGCCTGCACTCGCCGTGGAGGCGGCAGCGGCGGCTCCGCGGAGCCCAGGGCTGTGCCCAGCCGGACCCAGATGCCCCGGGAAGCCGACAGTCAGGCTGCCCGCCGGAGCTCACAGGCGGCGGCGGCGGCGGTGGTGGCGGCGGCGGTGGCGCTTGGCAGGTCTCAGCGCAATTTTCTCTCTCCCCCGCCACCCACCCCCCCTTCGCCTCCTCCAGCAAAATGCACCGCCCCCCTCCTTTCTCCTGGAGCAATGCAACTGGGGCTCTAGGCGCCCCGCCAGGGCCAGTCCTAGGGAAAGCTTGCGGCCGCGCTGGGGCCGAGTTAGAGGGTACAGGGTCGTTTTAGGGGGTGATCGAGGTGGTGCTGAGAGGGTTCACACTAGCTGGGTGCTTTGCACTGGGAGGGGAGGTGCTAGGCGCTCGTTTTTCCGTGCAGTTCGGCGCAAGGAATTTCTCCATGTGCATGGAGCTTTTTACCCCGGCGCGTCTCTCCTTCCTCTCTCCAGGGCTCGGTCTATGTCCCCTCCCCCAGCATACACACACACTAAGCACACACACTTTGCGTTGGGGGAGTCTGGGAGCCGCAGCGTTGCGCAGCGTGATGTAATTCCTAAGAAAGCACTCTTGCCCGTCTGCTACCCGGGCCCACGAGGGGGGTCCGCTCCTCACCCTCCTCCTCCTCCTCCTCCTTGGCCCGGTCCTGCACCCTGAGTGGCCGAGCTGCAGGGGCGCGTCCGGCTCGCCTGCGGCTCCCCTAGCCCGCCGGGCTCAGTGCGGTCGCCGCTCCGCTCCCTAGGGGCGGCGCGCCCTCTGCTGGCTCGCTGCGAGTCCTGCACCTGGCGCTGGTGGCGGCGACCCTGCGAGGTGGGTTTGTCCGCTGGATGTCCACTCTGACCAGCTCAGTTTCTGCTTCTGCGTCCGTGTCAGTGAGCGCGCGCGCGCGCGCTGATGGGTCCATCCCTGTTCCCTCTGTTCACTCTAAGCTCTCCAGTCCCTCAGTGTAAACAAACTTTCTGAGATTCCTCTGGGAGCCCCTCAAATGTCTCAAGAATAGTACTGCACCTTCTGCCTCCACTAAATCGGTCGCAGTGGACCAGAGCGCGAGCCAGAAACATAAAAGATGAACTGGCAGTAAGGGGGCCTGAGTCCTGGCTGGGCTTCGTCCTGGTATAACCATGTAAACCTTGGACAAGTCACTTTTGTGGCATCATATACTTTATTTTCTGCATTAGTGACGTAACTGCATTACTCTTACTGGCCTGCCCTTCTGTAATTCTAAATAAACCTGCATGATGCTTTCTCTTCCTGAAGCAGTTTCTCTCCGATGGGAGAGATGGATATTGAAATGGCACTTCTGGTTAATTTTCCCTCGGATGAAGAACTGGATCTAAGTTTCAAAACTCAAACTCAGATTTCTTTGTGATGGATGTGATCAGAGCCTGGAAAAAGCTGGAGAAGAGAGATTTGGGAAATCTCTCAAAGGTGTTCACCAGCATTCCACAGTGTGGAGTTAGGTGTTCTGATTGTGACAGCCTGCATCGCTCTCCTTTCTTTCCCCCAAGATGTGGTTTTTTCTTCCAACCTCTGCTGCCCTCTACCCTCCAGAAATGTATCATCCAGTCTAGGGAAGAAAACACATTGTTTCACCTTCTTTCTGCAAAACCTCAGCATTTGGGTGGTTTCGCCAGTTTCAGCTGAAAACATTCCCTTAAACTTTCAAGTCTAGACAATATCTAGAATTAGGCTATGAAGGCACTGCCTAAAAGGAAATCTTGCTTTGATGAAAAAAAAAAAAAAAAAAAGAACAACTCATTGGTTGTCTGAATTGAGTTGATTCTGAAATAAGATCGACTGCAAGCCGGAACGTAGTAGGCTCTTAAACAATACTTCTTTCTTTTTGATGTGCTTTAGGGGGCCTGGCAGTAGTTTGTTTTCTTAGGAAGATTAAATGTTCCAGAGCAATTTTGTCACTGCTGTGAATTAACTAAAGAAAATAATTTTTCAGTAAAGAGTTCAAAGGCTGAATTCTAGCCCAGCCCTCATGAGATGGTAGGTTCCAATTAGGGACATTTTATTGTTGTTCTCTGTTCCATCAATCCCCTCTCTCCTCCTTCAAACCATCTATTTTTGTTTGAAAACTAACCCAGGTCCTTCAGCCCTTTATTTAGGTTGGGTAGATTTGACTGACCAGCCAAAAAGTTCCCTGGGGAGCGAAAAACGAGCCATGTTAGATGATAGCTTGGGTGACCTGTTTATAGAGTGTCCACTGGGTGAAGACCACGGAGAAAACACAAAGGAGAAAGGACTCAGCGTCAGTCACCACCCACTGAGACTTTTGTAGTCGAGTCAAGGGGGGTATGACAAGCATATGAAGAAAACATTTTTAAAAGTGTGAAGAAAAGCTATAAATTCCCATAACGGTGTCGATGAGCGTTTTGCAACCTTTAAAAACCCAAGCCCACTTTTGATGAATATTACAGCTTCATGCTATGCTTTGAATGTGGCTTGGAATTTTGTGAAACATTATGATGAGCCCCCAAAAGTCAAAATAATTATAGAAGCTATACTGTTTTCAAACCACACTTACCCTTCTTCAGTGTGGGGTTCTGAAACAGCCCACTTGGGGAGCTTGCAGTGAGCCCCCCACTCTATGCTCATGCACTCAGGTACCAAGTGAATCTGGGGGTGATATTTGCAGAGACTAAGCAATACTAATTCTGATATTACTAATACTAATAGTAATACTAATGGTAGAGCTGAGGTTTGGCTGGGCTTAAAGAGAAAGGATGTATTCATCTGAGTAGGGGCAGCAGGAGATTTGGGACATACAATTTAGTCTGCACAAGGAGGGGCAGCACACCGAGTCGAGGACAACCAGAAGATCTGGAGGGAGGAGGAAACCACACACACACAGGAAAACTCAACACAAAGACAATCTTTGGATCAGGTGGACCTCAGTGGAACTCTGGCCCTGCCACTCACCAGCTGGGTTACCTTTTAGCATCTTAACGCCACACTTCCGTTTTCTCATCTGTAAAACGGGGAGGACACACACGTCTCCTATAAATTGTGCTGTTTATATGGGAGCTAGGGAATGTGTGGCTTAGCGCAGCACCCAGAGTGGAGTACAGAGTGGGCAACACATGTTAATTCTTCAGTAGACCCCGCTGCCCTCAATTGGCCAACCATCTCAGGTTTTGGCCACAGAGGCTTGAAGGGGCTGGGATGCGGTTGAAATCAACTCCAACACCTTTGGGCCTGCTTTCTGTCCACTCAGCACGTGCAACTGAGCTGTTCTCCACCACTGTTGGCCCTCGGAGTTTGGGGGAGGGGCACTGGAATTTCCTGGAGACTCAACAGCCAACCCATTTCAATGCTTCTGCGGCTCTATTGAAGAGGGAGCTTGACAAGTAGGACAAAGAGGGTTGCATTTTTTTCAAAAGGAAACCGTGGGGTGGAGATGGGCCATGCGGAGGGTGGCTATCAGCTCCGCATTCTGACGGGGGCCCCCACTGTCGGGGGCGTTGCACTTCAGCAGAGAGGGGCTAGGGACATGGACCTTGGCGGCCTGCGCAAGAAGAGCCTAGCGAACCAGGTGAGTGGGGGTCCATCCTTGGCTGCCCGCATCCCACGGCTTCTGTCTCTGCAAAGTGCTCTGGGCGAGGAGAGCTGAAGCACTCCTGTGAACAACTGCTTTGGCAGCTCCGGATCCAGGCAAGAGGCCTCTGAAAGTGCTTTTATACATCTTTTCTTATCTCCAGCTGATTTTAAGAACAATTTACCACTCCCGCTTTTTTTGGGCGGGAGGCCCTGGAAATGTAAACACTGAGGCAACTGTGGGTGATGTACGAAGGGCACGAGGCTTGATATTGGAAAACCTGCATCCTACCAGCTGTGTGACCTTGGGTGACTCACTTTACCTCTCTGGTGTTCCCCTGAGAGATCAGGGGACCTTGAAGCACCATAATAGAGAAGATGTGACAGCTGCCATTTCTTAGGCCAAGCATCATCCCAGGCATGTGAAAACCATCACCCTCTCATTCAGACTGTCTCTCGGGTCTCACAAATGTCAAATTTGATGATTTTTTTTTTCCTTGGTGAGACCCAGAATAGCGTTTTTGGACTTGACCTAACTTAACAAAGTGAGGAAAAGTCAGCCACCAGTCTCGTCACTTTCCTCTCCTGACTGGTAGAAGAAGGGGAGAGGGGAGGTGACTCCCAAGGCCAGACAGAGGGTGGTGGACGCTCAGCCTGCTAGGAGGTGGGGGCAGGGGGCACAGAACCCTGGCTGGGTCAGGGCTCACAGCCAGGCCGACACCCAGTTCAGTTTCACAATTCACTCTAACTTTGTGCATGTGTGTGTCCAGTTGGTGATGAGATTCTAGTTATAACACCGAAGTTCTAAGTAGCATAGGTATTTGGGGTGGGGGGTGGACTGCAGGAGAGGAAGAGGGGCGAAAGGGAGGCCGATCACTCCACATCTTGGGCTGGGGTGGGAAAATGGGGAAATAAACGTGAAATGCATTTCCAGGAACAGAGACAAAGCTAAAGGCTGAAGGAGGCAGGGGGCTGGTTCCAGCTCGGCAGCCCCTTCCCTTCCCCAGTCTGGCTCCCGCTCTGCCTGTGGGCCCCCTCCCCACCCGGCTCCACGCTGGGGAAGGGGAGACGACTCTGGAGCCCAGTGGCTCATTCATCTCCTGATAAACTGTTTATCTGAGTTTTAACGAGGGCGCCTCTCTTCCAGCCCTGGAGACAGAAGCCTCCTCATGTTTAGCCTGCCCTGATGTGGGGGGCCTGGGGATGGGTGGGGGCGACGCCAGCAGGCCGAGCGGCTGCCCTCTCTGAGTTGCACACTCTGCCTCCACGCTTTGCCCTCCGTTCCCCGGTGGCACGTGGCGTTTCCTCCGCAGGAGCCTGGGGCGAGGATGGACTCAGGTTTTCCTCTGGAAGGGAAACTTTTTTCAGTCTCTTCTTCTCTAGCCACTGCATGCACGCGCGCACACACACACACTCACAGAGGGATTCTAAATAAATTTAAAATCAAACAAAACTTCGTTCTTGGTTGTGGACTGCGTGACTCAGGATTTCAAAAGGAAAATGAACGGAATGACAAGCTACAGCATTGCTGGCCTGGGGGAAGGTTCTCCCTATGGATGGCGGGGCTGTTTTGGGAAAAGACAACTGTCACCAAATTAATAGAAATGGCAACTCTAGGTGCTCTAGGACCTGCCTCCCCTTCCTCACCCTCACAGATCCACACAAGCAAGCACCCACTTGCACAGGTACTGATGCCTTTGTTGAAGTGCATAGCTACCTCCCCACCCCCACAGAAGCAGCACACATACTCCCTGTGCCTCTCCCCTACCCCCCACGGGTTGCCCTTCTGCCCCTCCCTTTGTCACCTGGGTTATACAGGTTTCTGCAGACACCCCCCTTGGCTACTTGCCATGAAGAATTGCACCCAGCCTCCCACCCCCAAGTACACAAGCACCCATCTTAGCCTGGGCTCACGTTTCCCCCACATCCTCTCATCCTGTGGCCTCAGGTAGATGTTTACTGAGGTCACATGGTCTAGTCTTCTTCATCCCCTCCGCGACTCAAGATAACACGGAGATAGGAGCTTGGAGTGAAAACTCAGGGGAAAAACCACCCCCATTTCAAATGGTTGGGGTGGTTAACAGGTTCCAGCTACTGGATCCATCTGATGCTTCATTCTTCCATCTCTGGATATTTTTCTAGCTCCTAACTGTCTCCCCACCATCCGACTATGGGCACAGGCTTGGGAATTATGCACTGCGACCACCTGCTGTCACCCAGGAGTCTTACTCACCCATCTATTCACCATGCATGCACCCTGATTCCCGATATTCTGCTCGCTAAGGAATACATGAAGTCCCTTCTCTCCCTGAGGGGCTCAAAGGCCACTGGAGAACACAGGGGGAAATAAATCAAAGATTACAATTCAGGACATCAGTTGCCATGATAAAGCTAGGTATGTTGGGGCGGGGTGGAGGATCCAGAAGGCTCCCCAGGGAATTAGATGTCCAGTTGGGTTTTGAAAGACCGTTAGGATGTCACAGGGTAGAGGGGGGAAGAGGGGCACTGGCTGGATCACATCTCGGGCGGTGAGGGGGACTGGCCACATAAACCCCAGGGACAAGTTGGCAGTGCGAAGTGGTGGGGCCCTGAGGACGAGAGCCTGGAACACCAGGGCCCTTGTCTGGGGAGCCAGCAAGGGCTTAAGCAGTTCGAAATCCAATTCAAATTTAGACTTGAGTTTAGATATACTTGAAAGAAACCTTGGAAACCGTATTAATATGGTGATTATAGGTCTTACATATTTTATGACAGCCACGATTAAAAAACAAAAACAAACTTGATTTTGATTGAGATCTCGGCTGCTCAGTCCTAGAACACTTGCTTCTAATCTCTATGCGGGGATTATCTTATGTGCACAGAAAAATTCCTAAAAATGTGTTTATAAATGATGCCTTATAACAATTACCCCTGAAAAATGGGATAAGTGAGTGGGGTGAGGAGGGGGAGAGACTCACTTTTCACTTTGTATTATCTTTATATAAATATGCTTTTAAAAAAGAGAGAGTGTGCGATCATTACTTTTGTGTTTAAGGAAAAATCGGCAAAAGATTAAAATCTGTGAATTTAGAGGAAATAACTGGCCCGAAAGTAACTACCAGGCATTTGTAAAGCTGGGAGTGGTGTTCAAAATCTATGTGTGGAAAGACTTTTGAAGCCAGCCCTAGGCTGCAGGGCAGGGTCAAGTGGTGGTATTCTTGGATGATCTCTATTTCAGGCTTAAATGGGTCAGTGCTCCTGCCTGACGATAAAGTGCGGGAGAAGCCCGTTCCAAGAGCTTGTGTGTGCAGGGGTGTGCGTTTGCGCGCGTGCATGTGACAGAGTGTGACGAGCACCGTTTCATCTCAGGAATCAGCAGAGAAGTAAGGTTGCTTTCAAAATAAAGAGGCACCTCCATCAAAATCCACCACGGGGCTGACAAACAAAACAAAACTAAAATGCACCAAGAAGCAATCTCATGCTTGATCAAAAGTGCAGTCTGGAATGATTTGGGGGTTGGGGGTTGGGGGCTGGGTACCGGAAGTCAGTCACCTAAGCTGAGATTTCCCTCTCCCAGTTGCCAGTCTTAGAAACAAGAATACAAGTCTAACACTTAGGAAGTCACCCCCTGCCTTACAAACGTTGTCTTCTCTACCTCCTACAGGAGGCACTTCTGAAGTGGGGACAGCTATCTCCCCATTTTGTAGGTAGGGAACTCGAGGCCCAGAGCGGTGAGGGGCTTCCCATAGCATACTCTACTTCAAGGATCATCTCAGGAGGCAGGGCAAGGGTTCCTAGCCCAGAGCTGTGGGCCCAGAGGGCTTCCTCAGGCACTGCTATCTCTCTGGGTCTGAATCCACATCTGACTCTGGCTAAGGAGACTTACTTTGGCAACCGGGTCAAGTGGGGGCGAGGGTTCGGCTCATCGGCCCCTCCCCCAGCCCGCCCCGGGTCCCACCCTCCATAATGGAGCATGACTAGTAAAACGGAGCTTTTGATCAAGCTTCTGCACATCACTTTCAAGACAAACAATGTCTCTGAAACCCCCAACTGCTTTTATTTTTCTTGTATCTAAGGTTTCACCTTAGTGCCTTTACTCAGCTTCATTAAAAAAAAAAAATGCCCTCAATTAAGAAAAAAAAAAATCATGGCATTTCATGACGGTAACTCACAAAACAAACCTACAGAAAGTAAAAGAGAGGCTTCAGAGTTATATAAACGTCCTTAAGTTTCTAAAAGGAGAGGCACGGGTGAAAAAAATGTTATCGGTTTCTATATAGAAAAAAAATCTTTATGATAAACAAAGGTATTTATCCCGTGTTAAGTAAGTAAGTAATTAAGTAAATAAATAAATGGGTTTCTGCTGTCTCTCTCACTCGTCAGACATTCTCTACGTACCACGACATTTTCCAATCTTTCTCTCGCGTAGTAAATTAGGGTGCTAAGTAACTCTTAGTTAAGATACAAATAAAACTAAATAAAAGAGCGACTGTTTTTTTCACCAGCAGGAGTTATGGATAAACTCATGTTTCAATATAGGGTTCTTTCCAAGATATGATTCCTTCTATGCAGGATATCAGAAAAAATGTAGCGTTAGAAATTATTTGTGCACATATAAATTTTTTTTAAAAAAAAAACCTGTTTTCCACCTACGGTAGGGAGAATAAGGTTAGAGAAGAGTCCGGTGCTGGGGCTCCTCGGTCTCCCCCGCACAAAATGAGTCCCGTAGATGACAGTTTCAGACCAGGGTTCCTTTCCTCGCACAAAGGCTTACCCATGTTAACCAGTTAATGTAAAGCTTGATTAAACTCGCAGAGATAATCCCTAAAATGCCGGGAGAAGAGCGCTTGAAGTGCCTGGAGGTGGCAGGGAGGTGGGGAGCCGGTAATGAGGCGAGGCTGTGGTTCGGAACCTCATTTTCACCGCGCATTGTTTCAGACGTGAATTACTGCAGCGCTTCAGCAAAATGCATTGAGAAAAATGCAAAGCTGCTTGCCTCACCTCCTTGAGGATTTGAGTCACCACAGATGAGCCTTTAAATGTAGTAAGAGGCATCGTAATTACCATGCCACGGGGGTAAGAAAATCATGGTGGATCATGTTTTAGAGAACTTTGCTTTTCTTTCAGGCCCTGGCCCAGGAGGATGGGCAGCTACTTTGGAGACCAAGTATTTATGGCTCAGGCTTCCTCAACAGTATAACCAACCGTTCACTTCTGGGGTCGTCCTGTTGTTTTGCGTGGGATTCTGAAATGCTTCTTCTAACTATTTTGAGGGGCAGGGAAGCCTTGGGGGACTTGTCCTCTCTTAGTGACTACAGGGTCATGACTGGTCCTGGGGTGGGGGTTCAGTGAGGTCTCTGATTTGTCCCTGATAGCAGCTCATTTTCATCCTGCAGCTATTAGGGCCCTAAGATTGGTCCTCCTATCTCATCAGCATCTAAGTTCACCACTGAGAAAAGCAGGGCCTGCAGACAGTACTAGCCTGCCCAAGGCAAGACAGCTTCGGGCTGAACGCACTGAGGTGGCCCTCTCATTTCCCCGAAGTCTTAGTATTCCTGAAGGAGAAACAGGCTCCAGTGAACTCGTATGCAGAAAGAGAATTCCTTTTGATGGTTCAAAAACCTCTAAGGATTCTCCTGGTTGGTGTCAAGACAAGATTATGACTTTGGATGCCTTTTCCAATCCGATCACTATCCACCGTTTCGCCATCACCTCTTTCCGTTCTGCTGTCCACCTTATGCTTAGCTTGTCTGGAACCCCATGGGGTTCTCTACACATAGTCTGCATTACTCACTGTTCTATGTCTGCTCACTCTCTCCCTTGTGCAAAATCACCTGCAGCCTTCTAGGCTCCGCTTAAATGTCGTTTCCTCCGTTCTTGATTCTCTCTGGGTGAAGTTAGTCGCTCCCTCCCCTCAGACCCTAGACCATTCTACACCTTCCTCTAGTTTACCGATGACCAGTTTGCATTCTGGGAAGGTGTCTGTCTTACCTGCTAGACAGGGAGCTCTTTCTATGGGAGTTCGTCTCTGTAGCTCCACTACCTGGCATTGTGTTTGCTATAAAGTAGGTGCCTAGTGAATGAATGAATCACTGCACTTGTTTAATTGCTTTTGGGGACCATCATGGATCCTGGTAGTGGGTGGAAGGAACTCATCATGGTGAAACTATGCCCATTTCTCAGTTAGTGCAGCAAATCCAGATAGCGACAGCTTGTAATGTTGATCTTTTCTTAGAAATCAAATTCCTTCCAGGTACCTGGAAGATACAAAGACCAATCTGACTAAAAGAGATGCTTTGCTCTTTAACTGGTGCACACCAGTGACTTGCCCAAGCTGTCCTGGACGTGGCCTGGTTGTTGTACCAATGCTCTTGGAACCTGAATGCTCACACATTAGCAGCTCTGAATCCTGAGGTTCACTGTGCAGCAGAAGCAAGCCAGGGCAGGGGCAGGGGTGGGGAGTGGTTGGCTCTGTCCCAGGGAGCTGCAGCTTGGGGTGGGGGTCGGAGAGCGGTTGAATGATCCCAGCTCATTCTGGGGAGGCACAGCTGCTGTGACATGTCAGGCTAAACTCAGCCCACGCCTTTGGAAAGAAAGATGGTGGAGTCCCCACCCCCATCCCTGAGACCCCAGGACCCAAGTCCTTGTTAGAATCTCTCTTCTCTCCCTTCCACTCTACTGCTCCCAATCCCTGCTGTCTTCCTGGAGAGGTGGTTTCAGAGCTGTTTCCAAAGGGCTGAAGACAGCTGATCTTTCTGAAGACTAGGCTCCTCTTGGCGTCCAATTCCTCTTCATGTAGCCAAAGAGCCTCGCACACGTCATCTGGTGCAGTCAGCACTCACTGGGGGTGACTGGTCAATGGTTAGGTTCACTGTCAACACTGATGAGGTGCAACTCCCTAAACATCCTTTAGGTCCTCTGAGCTGCCATTCTGTAGCCGCAACTGTCCAGATAACCAGGTCAAAGGTGCCCCTCTGGGTATTCTTTTCCCAGCCAGAATGACGCAGCCCAATGCAAGAGCTTCTCAGGGGCAGCGCAACATCGCCGGAGTTCTGTCCACCTGGCACGGACGGCAACGCTTTGAAGAAGAAATGGATTAAGGTATTGGATTACAGTTTCTGTAGCCAGGCTCAGGGCCTGAGCTGCCTGTCCTCCCCCAAGTAGGGTGACTTGGCAGAACAGTTCAGGCTTCCTTCCATCCTTCCTCACTGTCTTCCAGTCTCCACAGCCCTCTGGTCGGGGGGCGGGTGGTATAAGGGGGACCCTCTTTCCCCATGATCCAAACCAACATTTTAGTAAAGGGTAAATGGGGCCACATTTCTTATCTTACACTTCTGCACATGTCCTATGCTACCCTGAGGCGATGTGAAGATGTGGGCAAAGAAGTCAGTGGGTATCATGGGCGAGCAACAGCTGGGTGGTGGCAACAGCTCAGTAAGAAAATTGACGTTAATCTCTTTCTTCTGTTCCTCTTCCTTCCTACCAATTACTGAGTTCTTGCTATGTGACTAGTCTAATGCATTATGTATGTTATCTCATCTAGATGCTGTGAGCAAAACATCTTGGTTTATAGGCGAGGACACTAAAATTCAGGGAGGTCAAATGACTTGACCAAGGTCACCCAAATAGAAAGTGCCATAGCTGTGGTTGAACTCTCTGCCTAACTTCAAAGCTGTGGTCTCTTCCTGATGGCCTCTTTTCGTCTCATCTGGGATTCTGCTTCTGGAGCTCCTTATACAAATACAGCAGGTGGTTGTGGGAGAGGCACAAAAGTGGACACCAGTGTGACTTACCAAATGGGAGTATAAATTATTAATAGATGTAAATGTATGTGGTAAAGCTTATAATGAGTGGGAATCACACACAGTCCTTTGGATACTGTGATTATTTCTGGACAGAGGAGGGTGAAATACTTGGTGGGCATTTATGTGTATTTATAACATTTTTTTTAAAGAAAAAGAACTACCAAAGCAAACATGAAACAAACAAAAATCTTCGGCATCCAAAAGCACAAAGAGGTACCGATTCACGGAAAGTAAGTGTTGACAAGAACATGGAGAAGTCGGAACCTTCCTGCCCTGCTGGCAGGAATGTGAAATGGGGTGGTTGCTCTACAAAACAGTACAGCAAATTCTTAAAAAAACTAAAAAATAAACTTACCATATGATCCAGCAATTCCATCTCTGGGTACCTCCCCAACGAACTGAAAGCAGGGACTCCCGCTGATATTTGCACACCCAGGTCCGTGGCAGCACTATTCACCGTAGCCAGAAGGCGGAAACACTTGAAAGTGTTCACCAGCAGGGGAGTGCGTGAGCAGAGTGCACCCCAGGGAATGCTATTCAGCCTTAAAAAGGAAGGAAATCCAGGCCCATGTTCCAGCATGGATGCGCCTCAAGAACATTCCGCAAAGTAAAATGAGCCAGACGCAAAAGGACGAATATTGTATGATTCTCCTTGTATGAGGTACCTGAAGTGATCGAATTCGTAGTGAGGAGAAGTGGAGTGGTGGTTGCCATGGGGAAGGGGGAGGGGGGATGCGGAGCTGGTGCCTAAGGGGGGCAGAATTTCGGTTGGGGACGATGAAAAATTCTGGAGATGGATGGTGGTGGTGGTGGTATAGCGATGGACATGTGCTTAATGTCTCTGGTTAAAATGGTAAACTTTCCGCCGTGTAGATTTTGCCACACACACACAAGCCCGTTGGTGTCCCGTGAAGAACAGTCCCGCTCATGTGCTATCCTTCCTGGGCTCGGTCCCCACCAGGGCCGTCAGCACAGAGTGAAGGGAGAGGCTCGCCTGCTCTGGGCAGCTCAGCCTGCAGCTCTCCTGCCTCAGGGGGGCCCGTGGCTCGTGGCTCCGTGCAGGGTGAATTCCTCCGTCCTCTCTGCTGTCGCTCAGCCAAGCTCTGCAGGCTTTCAGGCTCCCACGAAGTTCATCTGAAAATCAAAGCAGGCCTTCAAGGCTCTGCATGGACCGAAAGACTGTCCTGGTCGGCTCTGAGGCAGGAGCCCGACTGTGGCCAGCCCCTTGGGCATAGTAACAGCCCTGTCAGCCAAGGCCGATCTGGCGACCTCAGAATCCCAAATTAGCACCTGGCCCTTGATAGGGCAACGCTGGTTTAAAGTTTAAGTGAAACCTTGACAGTCTCAGGGACTGGAGGGGAGCCCCGGGCCGCTCTCATAGGATGCTCTTTCTTCAGAGGAATGCGATGGTGTGTGCAGTGCGGTGTCTGCAGTCAAACCCTACGACTGCAATTAGGGCCTTTCAATGGAGGTGTCAGCCGCACTCAGAGTCTGCACGGTCTCACCCACGACATTCATAATGGGATAAAAGTTCCATTCCGGGACTGACAACTTCAAATGGAATTTGGTGTAATCTTTTATTTATTTACAGGGTTGTGGGAGTGGGGGTGGGGGTTGTAAAGATCCCATCTCACCCAGCGTTCCCCCTTCCCCCCTCCTCCGACCAAGCTTCCAAGGGTAAAAATGAGGGTTGGGATTACATTTGGAGGGAAGCAAGGCTATATTTAAATATGCTTTGGAAAGTGTGGCTCCATGTCGGAGGCTGTCAGTTCAGAGCGACAGCTTCATGCGGCCTGGGCCTGGGACATTCCAAAGAACCGTATCGAGACCGTGTGCTAATTGCTTCCAATTTATCAGTTCCAATTTCTCATGTAGCCGGGCCGGGTCTGAGTTCTTGCTGCTCACTCTCAGAGAGAAGCAATTCCCTGGATTTACTCCAGCAGCCAAAGAAGCCTTCCACACTTTGCCTGGTTTTCGCTGATGACGATGGCTGTTTAATTAATTCTCGAATGCCCCTTCCTTTTAACCTGAGCTTACCCAAGTCATTATTTCATTAGCTGCCTCTGGTAGGTCTTTCAGTAAGTTCAGTTCGTCTTATTTACACAAAAGCAGAGGCTTTTTTTTTTTTTTTTTTTGGTGTGTGTGTGGTATTAAGGGAGCCAGGAGAATCAGGGGGTGGAGGTGGGGGGTGGGGGGACGGATTTATTTGTAATTACAGTAGGGTTCTCGCTCCCAACTGGTCCCACCGTTCTGTCCATTCACAGGCTCTGGCCAGGGCTGGCGCCAAGATCTCCAAGTTGCCCTGTGTTTATGTCATTGAGATGAGGACAATATTTCAGTGTGGAGCCAAGCCACAGGGATCCACTCTATAAAACCCTCACTAAAAATAGACGCTCCAACCCCTGCCCAGCCCCCTCCCCGCCTCCACAACTCCCCCACGCTTGCCCCCAGCGCTCCAGCACCCAACTTCAATTTGCAGGGAGACAGGCATGCCAAATCGGCCGAATCTCCCAGCTCTGGGGGCCTGGTGAGCTCCTTTCTTCCCCAGGAGTTTTAAAGCAGAATAAAAGGCGTCAATTAGCAGCCTTTAGAGCTGACAGGGCAATTAAAGCTAAATTGCAAGACAGAGGGAGAGCTAGAAAAAGAAGAGAGGGAGAGACAGAGAGAGGGAGAGACAGAGAGAGAGATTTCAAATGTATTTTCGGTGACAGCTGCATTTTTGAGGAGGGTGAGCCTCTCAAGCTACAATTGGCTGTTTGGATATACTTTCACTTGTGAAGTGATATTTTCAGTGAACACTGATATGCTCAGTTTATTGCACTTTTCATGTTCGATCTGAGCTGCTTGGGAAAATTAAAACAAACACAAAGCCAAAAGCTCTTGTCTTTGCAAACTCTCCCCCACTGGCCTGGGTCCCAACACACCCGTTTCTTTGCAGGGTAAGTTACATGCAACTTGAAATTGTAAACGTGGATGCGCTTTGGGGGAGAGGAGAGCACCGCAACAGTCAGTGATGAACCGGGTTTGGGGGCTGCCTCCCGGAGTTCAGAGATGGCGACTTGGTCGGAACACCTTTGTGTACTTCCTGTTGTCAGCCCAGGCCCCCAAAGTTATAAAACTACTGGGACTGAGTTTTTTTTTTTTTTTTCTTTCCTCCCCAGTGACCTCCCTTCATAGTCAGGCTTTGGTTGGGGATTTGGGAGGGCCCCAAGCTGTCTTATGCCAATGGGACTTGTAACAAGGGCGGTATTGATTTTGATTCACTGTTGCAACACACCAGTTCAGGGGAATAGATTCAAGAGGTGCTGTGCACCCGGATGGGCGCAAGAGAGGACTACAACATAATCAGAGAAGTCAGCCTGGGGAAGCTAAGAGCTTCATCGACACCTTCACAGGCATCTTGCCCTCCCCTGGCCCCCAACTGGTGGAGAAAATAGTAAGTAAGTACAGGTCTTGAGAGAAAGCTCTCAAAATCACCCTTGCTTTACTGAACCTCAAATGTCAGTTGCCGGTCCTATCACTATCATCCTTTTCTCTTCATCCTCCCTCACTCACTAATAAGAGTGACCATTTCTACCACCCCTAGCCTGCTCCTGGCATTACGTTGAGGGATGCCTATGCAGTCAAAGTGAGGTAAGTGCTGTTATCGTGCCTATTTTACGTAAGAGGAAACTGAGGCTGAGAGCGCTTCGGTAACTTGTTCAAGGTCATCCAGCTGGTGAGTGGTGAAGCTGGCACTGGAACCTGATCTAAGCCTAAAGATGGAGGAGCTCTTGATCCTCGAGATATATGACTTCCCGTGCATGGCTCCCATGAATCTTTGGGGAAACTTGTTAACTTGGGATCAGTGCTCATTTGAATGGGGCTCAGCTTCGAAGCCCTGAGTAATGGAGACTTGCCCTTGTCAGGACATTGGTGACACTTTAAGGACAAAGTTCATCATGCTTAGATGGGCGGTTTTCAGCTGAAGGGAACTGGGAGCGACATTTAGTGGCCGGTGTCTCAAACTAGGCTCCGGGACTCCTGGATCTGTGTGAACCTGGTCTCAGCAGCGTACAGATATTATTTAATTGAGAGAGTGTCTAGCTCAAGTCAAGCCCCACCCCTTAATATTCAGCCAGGTGAGAGGCCGCAGAAGGTCACACGGTCACGGCAGGTGAAATCAGAACCAGAATTACATCTCTGCGAGGGACTATTTCTGCTCACCAGTAGAATTTTCTAGCAGGAGATTTATAGGTCTACTTGCACAGCATGATGGAAGCCCCTTAGGGCAAGGATGGATTGTAGGGGCTTTTGTAAATATTTGATGAGTGAATATGTAAAACCAATTTAGGAGTGGTTACAGGTAAGTGAACACTTGATATGCTAATTATGGGCCAGTGTTACCTGCACTCCAGAGGGTTAATACTTGGCCACGCAGTTCAGTCTCCTGATCTCAATTGCTTAAATCAAATAAAATTGCCTTTCTGTGTATATCCTGAGTTCTTCTCTATTCATTCCACATTCAGTAATTTTTTTATGGAGTATGGGCTAGGCACAGTTCCAGATTGTAAACAAAACAGACTAATTCCCTAGCCCCCTCCCCAGTAACCTGCTCTGTTTCTATGCCATGTTGCTCTGTAATTGGGATTTTTTTTGGTGAAGTTTGGCTGGTGAGAGGCCCACTTTAGTTTCTTCGATTTGGAGGCAATTACTGCATCTAATTGTTTTTGTCTTTTCCTTATTTTCTTCTAGGATACCCAAATAAATGTTCTTACCTTAAATTTTGTATTGCATTTAAAGAGGACAAAATAACATGCCATAAAACAATACTGTGATGTGGAAGTATAAAAAGTAAGAACATGAATCTCTCCCCCATCTCCCCCTGGAGTGACCGGTGTTAATGGTTTGATGTGTATACACACTCCCCCATGGCATGTGTGCACAAGGGCCATATAACGTGTACTGTGTGCTTACGTATACAAAGTCAGGAAGGCAGGGTAACCATGTTCGTCATTTCGCAATCTGCGATGGCAGCATCTTTTATAGGCCTCGTAGAATACCATTATGAATAGATATTTCAAAACAGAATTCTCATAACCTTCAGAAAAGAACAGCCAAGAGCAGCACCCCACGGCCTTCTCTCTTTGCCTCTCACCTTCCCTGAAATCACAGGCCCCAAACAGCCTGGGCCTCTGCTTGAGGCCCATGGGAAGGGCCTCCAGTGGAGTTACTGTTTTTTTCTATTCCTTTCCTTTTCCTGTTTTTCAAAACAAAAGTGTTTGATTCTGTCATATGTGTTATTTTGCAACTTTATTTAACAATGTGGGTAGGTGTCCACATTGTTATGAACAGAATAGGTTATTCTTTTCAATTGCTGCATGCTCTTTCAGAGCATCAAGGTCTGATTTTTTAAAAAAACTTTTATTAATGAGGGCCATTTTGGTTTTCTGCATTTTTTTTTTTTTGTTTTCATAGACAGACAACGCTGTAATGAAATAGCTTCGTACATGGCATTGGCTCATTCACATGAATATTTCTTTAAGATAGTTTCCTAGAAATGTGTTGTTGGATCTAAGGGTTTGTTCAGTTATAATTGTGATACTGCCAATTTTCCTTGAAAAGTGCTCCAATTTGCACACCAGCCAGAAGGGTGCCATTTACCCACCCATATGGTGATAACATATTTTGCTCTTCACGAAGCTAACGGTAGAATTTAACCGGTGGAATACGATCACTGGCAGATCCACCAGGGGGGTAGGGGAGACAAAGGAAGACATCCTAGGAATTCAGCTTTTGCTAGGTCTCCCTTAAACAATCATTCCCAGCACAAGTACAGCTGAGCTTATAGTGTGACATGTGATGATTTCTCAACCTTTATGGAGATGCTTCAAAGCCAGAAGGTGTCCTTGGCCTTCGACAGGCAGCCTACTCCAGGAAAAAGGGCACTGGACCGAGAAGGAGGGATTAGAAGACGAGATTCCACCTGGCCTTTGCCACTCACTAGCTGTATTACACTGGAGCGGGCCCCTGCCTGGAAGTCCAGGAACCCCAGTCCCCTGACCTGCCGATCAGGGTCCCATTGCATACTCTTCAAACCGGACGGGGTTGCTCTGATGATAACATGCCCCGGTGTAGTATGGGAACGTGTTTGGTAAAGGGTGTGTTGCTTTGACAATTGCACATTCAATGGATCCCTATGGGGAGGACTACTGCTTCAATAACAGAGAGCAGTTTGGACAGGACTTAACCCCATACATGGGTGTTAAATGGTACCAGAAAGAAGCCCTGCTGTCTGGGGTAGAGGACCATGGGATAGAAGGTCTTGGGTTGAGTATCCAAATCATGCTTCTCTGGGCTTCAGAGAAGCTTTTGAGGACTGTGATGGGTAGTGAGGAGCTTCTGGGGATGCTTCATGCCACGGTGAGACAGATAGGGGCCGGATGGCAGAATGGCATGCAATCGCCCAAGATTCTTAGCTTAACTTTTGTCTCTGCTGGACTTGATACATAATAGAAGCATTAGACATATGGAGAGAATGCAGGAATAGTGCTCACACTTAAAACCCAACAGCTTGAGTGTCCTCTTTGACCTTGAGTTGGAGACCCCACGCCCGCTCCTTCCAGGCTGCTCTCTGATTTAGTGCCTTGATGCATGCTAGTGTCTGCCGCTGGGGGCCTGACTTACAGCAGGTGCACGGTCAATGCTTCTGTTTTGCTCCCTCCACCCTTTGTATCCTGACCCTCCTTTCATGGCACAGTTCAGTCCCCACCCTTCTCCCCTACTTTTTAAAACACTTTGCATAAGGGATAATTATGTATGTTTGTAGCACAATTGTGTTCCGATTTCAACTTGGCCATGTGCTTGTTGTATGATATTGGGCAGCGTGCCCAACCTAGCTTCAGTTTCCCCATCTGTAGCACAGAGGTACTAGTAACTGTCTCAGAACTCTTGGGAGGTTCAGGTGAAATGATGATGCAGGGTGCTATTCCAATGTTTGTGCCCCAACAGAAAGAGGTATGGTAGATCGCTACCCCTTACATTATTTTAGTTGAGCGTTAATGACAATAACAGCTAACGTTCTGGTGTGTTCCTGCTTCCATGCTCCTGTGGTTCTAACTTGCATTCCATTCTTATGGCAGAAAACTGCCTTAGAGAGGGGAGGTAGCTTCCCTGATGCCCTTGCCCTGGAAGTGATAGAGCTCAGTTCCTAGACCAGGCTGAATCCTTCAGGCTAATTCCATCCTGCTTCTCTGACATGGCTCCAGCTTCAGAGGCCCCTGGGCATTTGTCAAGTTCTGAAGCAAACAGAACCCCTCACCTGCGTTGGTGTGAGAGGACCTGTCCTCCTTGCTGGCCTTATCCTGCTGATCTCTACCTGGATTTTTTCCTGGGAACTCTAGGAAGACCAGGGAGCCAGAAGGGTATGAAGCCCTTAAGTCAACAAAGAAGAGTGAGGCTATCTTTTTGAAGTCTGTGATGGGAGATGATCTCATGGGGGACCAGGTTCCTGGGGGAGAGTGAGGTTAAAGAAAGCCAGACGAGGAATGACCTCTGGACACTGGCCTCTCCCTTCTGGCCTCCATCCATCACTTCTCCTCTCTCTCCCGGCGTCTCCAGTCTCCTGGGGATGGCTGTCTCCTCTCTTTTTTCTTTAGCATCAGGGAAGATGACTCAAACACTGCCTCAGGGCACCAAAACATCCACAAATTGGTCCCAATCCCAGCTAATGAGGAAGGCAAGTCAGGAGACGGGCAGGCTGGGTCCTGTGGCTTTGCGCTGTGAGAGGCAGGGAGAAGGCAGCAGCTAGGCCCTCCTCTGACCCCAAGCAGCTCTGAGGCCCAAGGTCTCCTGCCCCAGGCATGCAGATCAGGCTTTTCTAAAAATTTCTTCTGTTCCAAGCCCGTGAATGAACAGATCTCTCTCCAACCTCCCTTCCTCTTTTCCATCCGCAACTTTCTCCCATTAGATCAAGCAGTGTAGTGGAGAGGTTAGGAGCGCATGCTTTAGGCCTCAAAGATATCCTTTGCCATCCCAGCCTGTCCACACAGAGCTGTGGGACTTGGGATAAACCACTTGACATCCCTGTGCTTCAGTTTTCTCACCTGTGAAATGGACAAAGTTACATTCGTTTTGGAGAGCTGGGACAAGGAGGTGAGTTCAGACATATGAATTGCCAGGAACCGAGTCCTTCAGGAAGTGATATCTTTTATTATTTTTTAAAAAGCCCTTCTCCTGACCACTGCCCCCTCAAACCTCCCACCCTCAACTCACACATATGCGAGAAGGCGACCGCAGCAATGATGTGACCCAATATCCGTTTTGTAAAATCACTCCTTTTAAAAAAAAATTGATCCTTACATGACTTCTCTCAGTGTGGGAATTCTGCCCAAATTGCAAAGTTAGCATCGCTCACTGATTAAATGCGTACTGTCAAATTGGCTCAGCCCTTTCCCGCCAATTACGTGGGTGTCGGGGGGAGGGGGAATCCAAGCCAAGTAATGGCCAAGAGTGTTGCGAAGCCTTCTCAGTTAACTCTTTTCCCCATCGCCACGTAATCTCTTCTAATTTAGGGTGGTTTCCTCGGTTGATAAACTCAGCTGACTTCCTTTTCTTTCACGCCCGGCTTGAAGTCGGAAATTATATTGGTAGGACTCATGATGGTGGATGTTATTAATGTGCTTAATGGGCACTCAAGGCAGTTTAAAGATCTTAGCCTTTGCACCGTGCCTTTATCCCACCCTGGGGGTAAATAATGGAGATGCTGACACAGTCTGTGAAGGGGAAAGAGCAGAGGTGGCCTGCCTGCTTCACAGGGGCAGGATGCTTTGATGGCCTGTCTGCAGGCAGGGTGATGAAATCAGCTTTCCTCGTTTTTACACCCCTTTCAAAAGGCCAATTCTCCCAACACAATGCACATTTCCAAGTCATTTTTAATTTGGCATGAAAATGTCTCCTTTACCCTAGACCAGAGCCAGCGGAGTTAATGGGAAACACACATCTGGGCGGCTGTGCTCTCCCAAGTGAAGAGGTGAGCAGTGGAGGCGGGCGCGTGGGGAGGGCTTAAACATAGCGTCTCTCAGCCCCCAGCAGCCCATGGGAATTTAACCCATCACACTGGAATTGCAAGTTTTCAGCCCCAACTATGGCTCTTATGAGTGGCCCTAAGTTTCCTCCTTTCCTCCCTGGAGGTAAGGTATGGGGTGGTGGGGGTGTCAGCTAACTTTTTGGTGGTCCTTAGATCCTGGTCCCAGGCAAGTGGTGGGTGGGGGCATTGCCTTTGTTTTCTCTACCGAGTCCAAACTATTTCAGGCTTGTCCCTCTTCTGCTACAGGCATCCTCCGTGCCTGACCCTCCACATGAGTGTGGAGGATGGGGCACTTGGCAGAGGCTAACGGAGTAAGCTTTGAGCCCAATTATGCCAAACTTGCAGGATTCTTTGGGGCTTGTTTTCATTCCCTCCCCTGTCCAGATTCTTGATGTGTGAATTCATATTGGGAAGGAATTTGTATCTAAGACCAGGACACAATGGTCCCGATAGACAAATGTATGTCAATAGTGACTTCACCTATCAATGAATGCCTAGGGTCCCAGAGGAGGACTCCCCTACTGAAGCTCATCCCATCCTTACTTTGGCCTCATATTTTGGGCATATTTTTTTACTCTACTATAGTTTGTATATTACTCTTTTTAATTGCTCTTTCAGGCCAAGATGTGTAACATGAGGAAACCTGGGGTCTGTGAATTTCTTGGGATTGTCTGCAAAAAAAATGTGTATGCTTATGGCTTTCACCAGATTCTAAAATGGGTCTCCCGGGCTAAACTTAGGCTGATCACGTAGCCGGATTTCCCTGGGACAGCTCCAGCTTGTACCAGTTGTCCCTATGTAATTGTTAATAGCAGCTCTTTCCACTCTTAAAAGTGTCTTGGTGTGGATGATAAATACAGTGGATCCTCATTAGATGTAGACTCCATAGTTGCAATTTGTCTACTTGCTTCAATCTACTTGTAACTCCCAAATCTATATGCGTGTCACTTTCGTGGTCATTTGTGGCCATGCACAGAGTGGCAAAAAAGATTGAGTCACCTGACATGCCCATTTTAGCTGAGGTCCAACCAGAGGATACGTTGATGTTTTGTTTCAGCTCTCATGTCGTATTCTTTCCATGGTCTATTTAGTGCCACATTTTTTGCATCTGTGCCTTTTGTTGGTGATTTCACTGTTTACAATGGCCCCCAAGCACATTGCTGTAGTGCTGTCCGGTGTTCCCAACTGCAAAAAGGCTGTGATGTGCCTCGCAGAAAAAATAACGCGTGTTAGATAAGTCTTGTCCAGGTATGAACTGTAGTGCTATTGGGTGTGAGGTCAATGTTAATCAGTCAACATATCCTGAATTAAATGTCTTAAGCAGAAGCATGCACAAAGCATGGTTAGGGGTTGGTTGGTTGACAGAAAACAGGCTCGCAGGAACCTGACACGAGGAGCAATGGTTCTGTCTTCCATAATTCAGGTTTCTTCCATAACTGCTGTGAAGAATGAGAATCCCCTGCATTTGGTCGCCCTCACTAAAATTCATTGTTTTACAAGAAGATAACCAGACAGGCACTGGGCAAGACTTGGTTCCAAAACCCTGCTGTGCTTCTTACCAGCTGTGATACCTTGAGTAGTCACTTCCCCTTGGCAGGTTTTCACTCAGTAGGATGGGAATGGTGCTTGGGGTGCCCTTCTCCCTTTGCCTTGAGTTGAGGAGCCTGTCACCTCCTTAGAGAAGCAGGCCCTCTGTGGAAGGCAGTTCCAGATGATAGTGGCAGGTACCTTCCTGTGTCTGGGAAAGACTGACCTTTCTGTGGAGGACCCTTGTGATAATCACTGGAGCGAGCCTCTCCTAGGGACCCTTCGTTGGGAAGTGGGACAGTCATTGTACAGCCCAGTGGGACCCACCCCCTTCTCCACTGCTGCCTCCTTTCAAGGACCCTCCACCAACTTGGAGATATTCTCAGTCCCAAGGAGCCCAACAAATAGTCCTTCTATCCTGGGAACATCCTGGTCTGTTTTACAGGTACACTATAAAGCCGAGTAAGGAGCACCTAAATGAGCCAATAAAAACCAGAAAAGACAAAGGGGTGGGAACTAGCATGTACCGAGTGCCCACAAAGACTTGAGCATTGTACTGCATATGGAGACTTCAATCAGTTACCCTATTTCCCATGACAGTGTTGCTGGTTAGATATTATGATGTCGATTTGAAAACAGATGTGGGAACTGAAGTTAAGAAAGGTAGGGCATCTGTCTGAGGACACTCAGTAAATAGAGTGTGAGCAATTCAAACTCGAATCTTTCAAATCCCACCATTTTCACTTCTCCATGGTATTTTTCCAGTAAAGCTTGCTTTTGGAGGGTAGGGGCTAACTGTCAAAATTTCAGAGAATTTTAAGAAAGAAAGTAAATCATATTATATCATGGAAACTGCAACAGTTGACCCTCAATCAACAGGGTTTGAACTATACTGTCCACTTATACATGGATTTTTTTCCAATAAATACTGTAAATATATTTTCGCTTCCTTATGATTTGCTTAATAAAGTTTTTTTCTCTAGCTTAATTTACTGAAAGAATACAGTATGCAATACATATAACATACAAAATATGTGTTACTTTATGTTATCAATCAACAGTAGTCTATTAATAGTTAAGTTTTGGGGGAGTCAAAAGTTATACGTGGATTTCTGCCTGCACAGAGGGTTGGTGCCTATAACCCCTGTGTTGTTCAAGAGTGAACTGTAATTTCTTGGGAACCTGGTTTCCAGCAGCCCCCCTGCAGAGCCTCCTGTAGGAGCAGCAGTGACCCCCCTAAATGAGCTGTTTCCCTGCTGGGACCATGGCCTGTTGGCTGTTGTCTGGAGAAGGTCATCCTCTTAGCCTTGCTTGCTTTTTGCTGCTTTCGAGCACCCTTTTTCGTAATAGGAGCTCAGTTGCAACTCTCTCTTTTGCTTGGCCCCTGGACAATTTTTCCACTGTCACCACCCTGTAGCCTCAGCTGGCACAGAAATTCCAAAATAAATGAACGTGTTGTAAATCGGGAGAAAATATTGTGTCCTTGCGGTGTTGATGTTGATTGCACCTCGGTGGCTCAGGCAGCAGATGACCACAGCTCAAGCTGCATATTTCTTTACCCAAACACGCAGAGGGCCTGCCGAGGCCGGGAGCTCTGCAGATGACTCCATTCACTATGCACTTTAGCTTCTAGAATGTGTGCCTGCCGGGGCTGACAAAGTGCCGTTCATCCGCAGCCCCCAGCCAGACCAGGGGCCCAGCCCATCGAAGACAGGCTGAGACCAGTCTTCCAGCCTATGTCTGATGATAACACTTTGGCAGGAGACAGCCTGCTGGAGCAGTGTGGCACTGGCCCTCAGAAGGCCCTCAAGCCCGGGTTTGACTGGGGCTGGCATAGCATAGCCTGTAGCTTACTGAAGCCTTGTGGTAAAGGGCCTCGTGGGCTGAGGATGGGGCATGGGCTTGCTTGGGGTCTGGCTGCAGACTCTGAGGGGGGCTTGAAAATGTGACTACCCAGTGTCATTTTGATAGGGACATGAATAAGAGAGAAACAAAATTTCCTTTGAAGGGAGCTACGGGAAGGCAGAGGGAGAAAGGGGTTTGTTAAAAGGATTTACTTTTTCCCCTTTGTCCAGAGATTGGGCTTGAATATTCCAGTGAGCAGTGGGGATTCTTGTGCAGGTCACTTGGCAGAGATTTTTGGAGAAGACATCTGTTAACTTTTTCCTGTCTGTCCAGCAACCCCCACCCTTCCCTTAAGACATTGCTTCTACTTCCTAATCATGTGATTTGGTGGCATAGCCAGTCACAGTCTCTCATGTCCCTGGATGCAGGGGCAGGGCATAGTCTTGATCTACCAATCACAGAGCTCCATTTCCTCTCAGGAATGGATATTTGACCCAGGCTGGACCCCTCAGAATCCTCTGGGACTCTTTTCTTTTTTTCTCTCTCTAGGACTCTGGGTTTGGAGGGGATGGTGGCTTGCCTTTAGGTCAGAGACCTAAAAGCACATGAATTGAGGATGATTGGCAGGCAGCTTCCTTACGATTTGGGAACACCAGTTGGGAGAGTAGGAGGAAAGGGAGAGCAGGCCACTCTTTCCAGGTGTTCAATCGTAAGAGAAAGAACTGGAGCAAAGAAACACCCGTGTTTCAGAAGTGACACTTTGAAGAAAAGAAAATCTAGACCAGTAATTTTCAAACTTCGTCATGACCACCCTCCAAACCAAGAAGGATCCTCCCTTCCCGGGGTGTGTCACCCACCCCTAGCAAGATTCCCATACCTTCAAAGACACGCCCGCCTCTCCCCACTATCAAGCCCTGCGCCCTGGACCAGGAGAGCCAAGATCCAAAAAGACTGGAACAGAAGACCAGTATTCAACGTCCCCTTCTTGACAGCGCACGGGAAGTGTCAGATCCAGGTGATGGGGAAGAGAGAGGGGTCTTGAGGTTCATGATTGAGTTCCTGGATGTAGATATGTTGGAAGCTTCTTAGATTTCTGGTTAAATGGGGCAATATAGTTCACAGGTCCCTTCTTTTTTAGTCCTAAACTAGTTTAAGTTGTTACTAAAAGGGTCCTATCTAAAATAAAGGTAATGACTTGTGGCTCAGCCTTGGACAAATAAAAATCTGTTTCTGAGGGGGAGTAGACAGGAGTTGGGAAAGAAATGATGAACAATCACTTTACAAAAATCATGCATACAGTGGTCTTCAGTCCTCTATTAATTCCTGTTTATTTGGTCAACATACATTTATTGCATGTCCTCTACGCGCCAGGCTTGTGCCAGGGCTGAGACTGTTAAAATGAATAAGGTGAAATCTCTGCCCTGAAGGAGCTTACAGACTAGTTGGAAAAACAAATAGACAATGATGACACATGACACCTTCACTTTGTCAGCTGGATATATCTGTAGTCTCTCTTGATATTTAGTGGTGACTTCCTTTCTGCATCATCTTAATCTCTGAATATAGTTCTCAGTGGCATGTATAGATTGTGATTGCCATATCTGGGGGAGAGGGCACCACCAGCAAAGCTCTGGACCCTCTCAGACTCACAAGGAGATGTGACCATCCCTGTCTCACCGATGCCCACCCTGGGTCTGATCTGTAGGCTCTGCTCTGGGTCCAACTCTCCCTGGGGATTCTCAGTCACAGGACTTTTCTCCTCTTCAGGGTGTTGACCGTGCACAGAGGTCTTTCTGTGGTACTCAGCCAGTGAACCCACTCCGTCTTTCCTTACCAGTCCCCAGTCCCCTCCATCTTGCTCTTGCATTGATGGAATTCTTTGGAATCGATGGAATTCCAGCACCACTTGGAATTAAGGCTTCAGTCCATTTCTGTCTTATAGCCTGGAAGCTGTATTCTTGTCCCCTCTCTCCAGAGTGACTTTCTTAGGCTTGTAATACTTGGCTTAGATTTGGTTTGGGCCAAGGTAGGTCAATTCAGGACTAGGTCCTTGGATTGTTGGTTCTTCCTTGAGGGAGTGGCAGGTTGTTCTCTACAAGGAGTCTTTGTCAACTCCTCTTGCCCCAGATTCCCTTCCACCCCTACCCCAAAGTGAGTCTGAGTGGGTAGGCTTTACTTCCTCCTTGGAATGAAAATCAGTTAAGTCACTGTATCAGTTTACATATTGCCACAATGATGCTATGTAAAAAGCCACCCTGAAACTCAGTGGCTTAAAAGAATATTTATTATTGCTCAAGAATCTAGGGTTTACCAGATGGGTCTTATGGCCTCAGCTGGATTCACTCTTGTTTTGCAGTCAGTTGTGGGTCTGGTCAGTGGCTTCACTGATCTTGGTCAAACGTTTTCATACATTCAGGGGTTGGATGGCTGCAGGCTGGTCCAGGACGCCTTGGCTGGGAAGACTGGACCTTCCTTACAATCCTCCAGCAGGCTGACCCAGTCTTGTTGTGGGGCTCTCACCATTTCAGCTGGGGAAAAAAAAAAAAGGAGTTCTGTCCCAGTGGTACAGCTAAAGTTAGAATGACCTGCATGATGCACACACTCAAATACACTCTCTGCCCAGCTCTGTGCTCAGGGAGGTTGACCTCTAGGGCCAGTCTTCTGGGCTTTTTCACTGGCTGGCTTCAGGTTGGGTTTGGCCATTGGGAGGCACCAGTAAGAGTTTGGAAGTCAGGGGGAGAGGGGGAGGGGGGAGGGAGGAGAGAGAGAGAGAGAGAGAGGGAGAAGAGATATCTCTTCGATTCCCTACCTCAGCACTGTTTCTGCCAGTAACTGCATTCCCTCACAACAACGGCTTCTAGAAAGTCCCTGCCTTCCTGTTATTCCAGCTGAGATTTCAGCAACTGCTTGATTAAGAGAGGGTTTAGTTTATTGGTCAGTTGACTACATTAATAAGTCAGTTAATGACCTCCTGATGTCCAACTTCATAGTCCCCTCCCACACTGACACTGGTCTTGGCTGTGTATTTTGCTTTGACCAATGGGAAAGAAAAAGCATTAAGTTTTTAAAGCACACTCTCTCTCTCCAAACGCCTACTACTGCCTCCCAATGCGTATCAAGCAGGTCATTCTAACTTTAGCTGTACCACTGGGACAGAACTGAGAAATCTCCCTCACAATTCCAAGCTCAGAAATTTCGGTGGGCTTGTTCCAAACTTAACCGCATTCAGCATCCTGCCCTGCCTCTCTCATTTCTTCCCTCCATGTATTGGTTAGGTTCACTGAGATGTAGATGCTAAGATGGTTTAGATTGATAGGAAGAAATAACCACAAAGAAAAAGAGAGAGGGGACCAGAGGATGTTGGAAGAGCATGATGTAGGACTGACACCTGTGAAAAAGAGGAAGGGCAATGGGTAGGTGAAATCTCAGACTGTAGTGCAGTTGTAAAAGAGTTTTGACCAGGCCAGTGCAGAGTCCTGGAGCCATAGTTCACATGAAAGGATTCCTATGCTTTGCAGGAACTGCCTGCCTGTGTATCCCAGTCATGCTCACTCTTTGGCTGAGGGTGGCCGTGGGATGCATGGTCTCAGGGCACACGCAGTGATGCATTCAGAATTCAGCAGCTGGAGCCATCAGTCAATTATGCACTTAGTAGCAGGAGATCTGAGAGGCACACTTCATAGCTTCTACCCTTCTTCCCTCCTTCTCTTTCTCCCTTCCTTCCTTCAGATAATATTTGGAGCACTGTTCAGGTTCCAGGCTAGGTGCCAGGTGCTGCTGATATACAATGAATAAGACAAACACTATCTCTACTCTTATGAAGCTTCATTATTCATTCTTCTTTATGCTTTTTAAAATATCTTTCTGTTAAATGAACTCAACTGAAAACTCTTTCTAGTGGAGGGAGGGAAACTAACCTAGCTCTATTCCCCCTCACCTACACTCTTAACCCGCAGAAGTGAGCCAATTGCCTGACACATCATTAAGATAACTTTATTTCTTTAGCTGCAAACCAGACCATTATTATTTGTGAATTTATTGACAGAAAGCCATTAAAAACTGTGAAAGTTTAATCACATTTCTTTATAGTTTTAATGAATTCCATTTTAAGAAGTAGGGCAACTTCATGAAATTAGACAGGTCCCAGGAAATTCAGGGCATATGTTAAATAGGGCAAGCAAAGTTGACTTAATCAGATTTGTTTGGTTACAAAAACAGAGATTCATTCAAATTATTCATAGGTTCGTCATAAGATTACATGTGTCTGGGAACTCAGGAAAAGCTGTTCAGTTGACCTGGGGAAGGTCAAGATCTCCAGCAGAATTTGGACCACACAGAGGCTGAAAGTGGAATTGTAAGGTCATTTGGAATCCTGGGAGGTTCCAGGAGGACTAGACTCAGGAGACTGTGGATCGTGACTCTGGTGTTCCACCATTTTCGTGACTCATCTCTTCTTCATGGCTCATTCTCCTTGTTCTACAGACGGATTACCTCAATCTCATCTTCTATATTTTCTTGACTTCTTAGTTTCTGACCCTTATAACTTCTCCCTGACCATGCATCATAGTCCCTCTGGTTTATTTCTGTCTCATGATACTTCATTCTCCTGGCTTTTCTGAGTTCAGATTCTGGAGAGAAAAAATCTGGTTGGCCCAGGTGTTGTTCTACAACAGTCAGTGGTAATCAATACTGAATTTGGGACCTTTGTTCAGAAGTCCAGTTGTGTTCCAATTCATTGAGAAGATTGGGTTGAGTTTCATATGACATCACACATGCTGCCTAAGGCTTTCTCTTCTCCCAGGGCAGTTGGCATCCCAGTTTCCCTTAGAAAAGAGCCATCACTTTATTGTTGAAGATATGACATTTTGAAAGTCTTGTATTGGTCTATACCACACTCATGATGAATGAAATAATGTTATTATATACCTGCCATATTCCAGTCTTTGTCATATCAAGTAATCCACTCTTCCTATTTCCCAGACTGATGAAGAAGTGGTGGATGTCAGGTTGATCAAGTCCACACCATATGCCAAGAATTCTGGTATGTGTTCTGCATTCATTACTTAACTTGCTGATGACAATAACCTTATGAGATAAATACTGTACACATTTTACAGGTATTAAAACTGAGACCCAGGGTAAGTAACTTGCCAGAATTAGCAAGTAGCTGACCCAGGATTCAAACCTTGGAGTTTGACTTCATGCCTGTACTATTTCTTCTTCAACATCCCACTTTCGTGTCCTCCCAGAGCTTAGCTACATTCAGCTCAGACAGCACTCCTAACTTTTCTTTCTGCCCTGCTTGGCCTGGACACACATGGTCTGGAGAGCAGGCACGTGTGCTTGTCTTTGCTCTTTGCTTAGCTCAGAATCCCCATGACTCTTTAATTCATGAAGATGGTAACTATGTGTAGTCTGCTCCCTTCCTCAAGTTGCATTAGCCCCCTATTACCCATCTCCCTCTGCAGTGGTACAAATAATTTTGGATTAGAGGCTGTCAGAACACCTGAGTTTAAGCTTTGGCTCTGCTACCATTGAGGTAGGTGATTTGGGGCCAATTTTTTTCAGCTGACAAATATTTAAGCTTCTTTCAGTCTCAATAGTCCATGCCCCACAAGACATCTTTCAGCTTATCTCCACTTCTGAAACCTCGCTGGTGTGGGCTCAGGATCCCTCTGAAGACTCAGTCCTTCAAGGTGGATCCAGGCTCTTCCACAGCCTCCTGATGGTGGGAGCCACCATATACAGTATTTGGAAAACTGGAGGATGCTGGGCTCCAGCTCAAAAGGTCTTGAAGTTTGAGTAAATGTTACTTTCCATCTGATTCAAGACCTGATTCAGTGGGAGGAATCTGAACTATAACCGAGTGGGAGTGAATAATTCTCCTTAGTCTGAATTCATTTTCTCCAGCTGTTTTCCAAGACCATGCTTTTGATTCACTGAAGCCCCACACATATCATCCTAGCCTTCCTGGAGCCCCAGTCCTGGGATGCAAAAGTCTACCCGATGGGGAGTCCCTCACCATTGCTTTCATTTGTTAAACATTGAGTGCCTCGTCTAGTTCTGGATGTTAGGTCTATAATAATGAACAAAACAGATATGCCCCATTCTTCTCTGTTGCTTACAATCTGGAAGAAAAGGTAACCAATAAACAAGTGAGAAATAGATGATTCTAACTTCTCAGGCAGCTCTTTAGAAATCTCACAGGGAGCAAAACAAATGGGGCTAGTATCATTTTAAAAAGCTGCCTTTTAGTGTTGCCCATTACAAATAAGATCTCATTGTGAAGAGTTCCTCCATATGTCTCAATGGATTTGCACAGTCAAATTCAGTTACAGTGGAAGCTAAAATATTTGGCACATAGTAGGTGTTCAATAAATATCAATTTTCATTCTTTTCACTAAGAGCAAATGAGTAAGTGACAAGATGGATCCTGAATGGAATCGTGGAAGAGGAAACTGATATACTCGCAGTTTTTAACTAAGCCTGTTGTTCCATTCAATTATCGGATAATTTTTGCATTTATTCCCATTATTCATTAAGTACTTAATAAAGACTTACTATGTGCCAGGGCTACTAGGTATGCTAGGTTATGAGAGTTCAGTGGTAATCAGGACAAACATAATCCTTGCTCCAGAGGAGCTGTTTTTAAATTTTTCTTTGCCTTTCTTTCCTCCCTCCCTTCTTTCTGTCCTCCCTCCCTCCCTCCCTCCTTCCCTCCCTCCCTCCCTCCCTTTCTTCTTTCCTCTGTCCCCCCCTCTCTTTCTCTCTCCCCCCGCAGTGGGCTTTTCATGTGGA